>JAQIXC010000492.1:0-25502 GCA_034697605.1 Metabelba pulverosa | reverse complement strand
ATTTAAGAAAAACAATTTCATTTACTCTTTTACAAATATACTTAAGCATATAAAATTTTTTGATAGCATTTTTTACATCATATAAATATCTACATGATAATTAAACGTCATTTTTTCATCATAAATAACACCTACATGTTTGTGAAAATTTACATGTTTTAAACTTAAATTATTTATTTTGTATTCAAATAAATTTGTTATGTCAATTTAATGGTAAATAGTGAAAGTTTTGTGTGGTAACTTGCTTGTTTGGAATTGAATATAATTTAGTGAAAAAAATCGAAATTCTGAATCGGAATCGCGCGAAACGGACATAAATCGCAAGCATTATATCGAACGCGCGTTCAAAGTGTTAACTGTAAAGCAGTTGGAAATTGAATTCTTCAATACCGAGAGCGCCGATAGATCTGACACTTCAGTGACTATTCATTTCGAAGCAATCGATTCATTGCATTCATCTCTTCATAGAATTATTGAACTAATACGAGATGCGACTGATTTGGACATCACTTGTGGTGCAGCTCCTCGTGAGCACGGGGTTGGCGATGAGGATATCGCGGGAGGATATGTGTAAGCACTCTATAACCGTTTCGCTTAAAGTCGTTTCGGCCGTTCGCGTCGGCGACTACGCGGCTGTGGTCGGCTACCTGAGCGTCAAAGACAAGACACACTTCACCACTCTTCGCGCCTTCTACTACCCGAAGAAGATCCAACTCTCGGGCAATGAATACGCCTTCTTCGAGGTCGAGATATGGGATGAATTTACTAATTTCTACAATATGTATAAAATTAACTACACTTTCGACTTCAACATGAAGTACGCGACGGCAAAGGCCGAGAAGACATTCCTGGCCAAAGTGGACGAGCACCCGCAAAAGATGCAACAGCTCGCATACTTTGTCTCCGTGAGTCACACCACGGCTTACTCTTAATTGCAATGAAATAATAATAGTTTGCATTGACTGCTAAGTACCCGAACAACACTCGGGCCGCGGAGATAGACTACATCAAAGCCACCATTCAGTCCGCCCCGACCTTCAAGTTTATTCAGAACAAAACCATTTACAACACCCTTACCGATGAGGACGACTCGCAATACCTGAGTCTAAAACTGCTTTATTTGCATTTCCCAAACCCGGGCCTAACCATCGATGCAATTCTCATCTACGGGCGGCCGACCACCGAAGGCAAGGGACAGTACAACGCACTCGTCTACACAACGGGTCAGTCATCTCTTAAGTGTTAATTCAATTGCAAATCGAATGAGTAGTTTGTGTTTCAGAGGTCTTCGAGAACAAGGAATGGTATTTCCGGCACTACATGACGAGCAAAGAAGTCAAGTTCGACGTCACTCTCCTCGAGTGGGCGTACGACGAGCGCTCCGACCAGTGCGACCAACTCGACCGTCGAGTCGATGCCGTCATTGGCCTCAACAGCGATCAGCCGATCAATCCGGACGAGACTCAGATCACGAACGAAGACAACGATTTTGTCCTCAATTTCGTTGAGTTCTTCGGCGAAACCTTCAGACGCGGAGTCATTACATTCATAGACACGAAAGTGAATAATTGGACTCTCAGTGTAGCCAAAGAGTTCGAGAAGTCCATCGATTTGGTCCTCAACTGCGACAAACATCCCGAGAGTGTACCCATCGATCACATCGAATGTGCGGAGTATGGCGTTGACGACTTGGATCAGTTCCCCGTCGGGCTTAGGGCCGGCAGTGGTTCGCCGAGTGTTTGGGTATTAATGTGTTATTAGTTTTGATTTGATTTCGATTTAATTCTAATTGAGTTTTGATTCCGATTTCAGCTCTGGTTTGGAATAATTGCGATAATTATTGCCATTCTATTAGTCATTGGTTTCGGCGCTTATCTCGTTTGGGGCGACAGAGGCGGCGCTAATGCCGGCGCAACCAACTCCTTGGCCACTGCCGAAGCACCCAAACCCTTGGCCACTGCCGAAGCACCCAAACCCTTGGCCACTGCCGAAGCACCCAAACCCTTGGCCACTGCCGACGCAACCAATCCATCTGCCACTACGGACGCACCCAACTCCTCAGCCACTGCCGGTGCACCCAATCCGTCGGTAACTGCCGACGCAACCAATTCCTCGGTTACCGCCGATTCAATATAATTACTTAAGAATTTGTTTGTTATTATATTAGATTAACATGCTTATTTTATATTTTTATTTATTTATTTTAATAAATTTCTGATATTTACATAAATTATTTGTTATTATAAAAAAGATTTTCAAGTTATTTATTTCGAAATTAGTTGTATTAAAAAATTAAAGCCTACCTTTAAGTAGGTTGGGTGAACAGTGTCGTAAAATAAAAATAAATTCAATTCAATTAAAAAGATAATAAGTTGTAGCATTCGAAGGTATAAAAGGAGCACTGAGCAATTTATCTATCAAGATACAATTTGGAATAATTTTAGTTTCTGTACTGTATTGGAGAACTTATAGCACACTATATCTCAATCGTCACCAGAAGTCGTATCAATCGCTTATATTTTGATCGCAATGTTTGTCAATACGTAATGAATACAAAAGTCTTTTCAATATTTGTGTCTTTACTCTCAGATTAATCACTAAATTAATTGTTTTATTAATGTCTTTAATATTGAAATAATCGATATATTGAGCGAAATGTGTGACAAACCCGAAGACGAAGAGATTGGCTGCGATTGCGACGCGCTTTTGGACGGCGCGGACGGCGAGCCTCGGCTGCGGACGAAAGGCGTGAAACGGCGTAAACAAGTGTTGGACGAAGACGTATACGTCGACCAAATCGAGCGAATCATCGAAAGAGACTTTTTCCCCGATTTGGCCAAAATTAAACAACAAATGGATTTCCGATCGAATGCAGACCCGAAGCAGAAGTTTTGTGTCGAAAGACAATCGCTTCGAACCCAAAGTCCCAACACTTTTGAGACTCCGCTTCGGAACAGCACTAGTGATGCGAATGAAGACATCGATCAGAGGATTGGCGACTCGAATGGCGACGAAACTGCGGAGAACCGAACGGATGTGCGTTTGGATCAGTTCCTCAATAAGTATACCTCCGAAGACAACGCGTCGTTCGAACAAATACAGGAACAGGAGGTGAGAAGACATCGACAGAAGTACGGATGGCTTTACAAAGACGTGAATCCAAACAACAATTCGGTTAAAGAGTTACTCGAATTGCCTTCCATTGAACGCCAGGCCATCGAAGGTAAGGCCAGTCCCGCGTCAGTCGTCACCTGGAAGTACACGAATCAGAACACTGTTATGTATATCCCGTCGGGAGTGCCGTTGACTGAAGAGGAAAAGCTGGCGAACAGTAAGCGTCAGGAAGTGGTTCACCAAAACACCCGATTCGAGAGCCAACCGTTCAATGAAAGGGTGAATCAGATGACGATCGCATTGGCGGCTCAACTCAATGCGCGCCAAAAAGAGGGCAAAATCGGTGTCGACGGCAAAGAGTTGGTCTCCAGAGAGACGCCGCAAATCAATGGCTTTAAGTTCGTGGCCTCGACTCCGACGCCGGCGCCCGAACTGTGCGCTGAGTCTCCGTTCATGACTTGGGGTGAGATAGAAGGCACGCCATTCAGTCTTCCCGGCGGCGACACTCCCGCCCATCCCGGCCTCACTCCCGGCTCCTCTCACTTCAAAATACCTGATTTGCCTCAACGAGAGAAGATCGGCATTTCTTTGGCTACCAGAGCCGCCAAACAGCACAGGGACCGCAAGAAGTACGCCATTCAAACAGTCAAGTCCTCCCTATCGGTGCCGTCGCCGACGTTCAAGTCATCCCCGAAAACACCGCTCGAAAGGCTGCGAAGTATGTCTCCGGCGGCCCAGAAGTTGGCCAAAACCAAACTCGGAGTGCATAGGAATGCCGACTACACTCTGATGGCCAGTTACTCACCGGCCCGTTCAGTGCCGAAGACCCCCGGCTCTACACCCACTCCCGCGTCCGTCTATTCCGAATCGCCGTCGACTCCAATACAAATAAATCGAGAAAAACGAGAAATAAGTAAAAATATTAACGACTTTTTGGATAAAACTAAACGAAAAAAAGCCGAAGACTTCTTCTGAACACTTGCTCTGAGACCACAATTCGGTTATTTAATTGTTTTCAATAAAATGTATATTTACTCATCATTTGTACATTATTTTCGAATCATTTATATTAAGTATAAATTGAATTAAATTATTTCAAATCAAATCAGACTTTATTGCCATTTCTTACAACAATCTTAGAAAACCTGTGAAAACGAATCCATTTTAAACATTAATTTATACTTTGGATTAATTAATTTTAGTTAAAATAATCCAGATACAAATGCAATTTTGCATGCTTCATTGGATGATTTAAGTTTAAATGACCATGTTAGTTTGTAAGCTTATGTTGAAAACAGCGCCAAATATTAGGCAACTGTTGAACGCAAACCTGTTTCCCAACAAAACAAATATTGAATTCAATTGAAGTGTTGTTTTGTAACCAATTCTTGCCTTTCGTTTCAATCGGTTTGAGAATCACAACAATAATCGCCAGAAATCGCGTCAATACAGTCGTCGGCATTGAAGTGACGCTAAGCTAAGAGCGGATCAGTTGAAGCGAATTAACCAAACCATTAGAGATAGGAATAGAATCGGAATTCGGGAACAAATGGCCAACTCTTCGAACTTAGCGTTTTGTCTCGAGTACAGTAACCACAAGACGGATCTGTTGGACGCGTTCGACGACTACCTCCGGAGCGAGTCGATGGTGGATGTGATGCTGTCGTGTGAGGGCCACACAATCAAAGCGCATAAAATGGTTTTGAGCGCCGGTTCGACGTATTTCCGCAATATCTTCACTGCATTCAAGAATCCGCTCCAATTCCCGGTCGTTATCATCAAAGACATGCCGTTCCGCGACATCAAAGCCATCGTTGAGTTCCTATATCGGGGCGAAGTCGTCGTTCCCGTCGAACAGGTGTCGTCGCTGTCGAGGAGCGCACAGACTCTGTTCATCAAAGGCCTCGAGAAGTACTTCAATACTTCAGCCGTTGTTGACGTCGGTTGCCATTCGAGTCAATTGAGTGCCGAAACCCCTACTCCTGTCAGCGCTGCCGACAATAGTCCGCCAAAACACGTGACTAAGACTCCGGACGCGACGCTCGCAAAGACCGGTCCGAACCGTTCGATTCGAATGAACTTAAGACAAAAACGAAGACCCGATTACCGACAGCTCTCGAACGGAGACTTCAATAGTGACGACTCGAACAATGAGTATGAGTTCGAACAGCTCTCGGACCCAATGCCACGCAAACCAGATATGATTCGGTTGGCCAGGGGTTCAGCACAAGTGACGTACGGGCGCTCAGACCAAAGTCAAAGCCAATTGTCCAGATCTGTCAAATCGGAACTCATTTACAATGAAAATCATAGAACCAATGGAAGGGAAACCGTGTCTATGCCTCTCCTGCATCCGGTCGAGTCCGGCGCCGGCACTCACTTCCAAACTATGGCAGACAATAGTGAGGAAGAGTTGAATGAAGGAGAAGAGGAGGAACAAGAGGAAGAAGACAACGACCCGATGGGTGACGACTATCAGACTGAAAGCCAAACGAATAGATATCCTGAAGTCGATTATAACGAAGACATTGACGCAGCGGTAGACCCGAGAGGACAGGCGTCGACTTCGAGACTGCATTCGAGCCATAATGTGTTGCCGACCGAACCGCGCGGTCTCATTAAAAATCCCGTTCAGGTTATCCCTCGAAATGTCAAAAAGCCTTTTGTGAGTCGACATCGAAAAAGGTATTGAGTTTTCGGAACCAAATATCGATTATTCGGTTAATAATTGATTCGTTTGTTTAGGAAAAACACGAATCGATCCAATGCTCAGCAATCGAACCGAAACTACAGACCGAGTGCCGCCGCAAGCGTTCCGACCGAAGCGGTCGCGAGTCGAGTGAAGGCAGACCCGGACAGAGTGCAGATAATCCACTGCCAGCTCTGTCCGCGAGTCTTCTCCCAACCCTCGAGTCTGAGTATTCATATGAAGGTTAGTCTCAAACTATTAAATCGATTCGTCGATCGAATCACTAACTGAATGACTCGTTTGTATTGATCGGAAGCGCATTCACGCGGACGACCGAAAAGAGCATTTCTGTCACCTCTGCGGCAAAAAGTATTCGTGGCGTTCGGGTCTATACAAACACATGAGGATTCACCGCAAGTAACGGCGCGACGACCGGCCACTCGTCCACTACTGTTGACTCTCTTTCTTACTTAAGACTTGATTTTCACTACGAATTTCCAAACAAATCGATCAATTCTAATGTTTCTATCATGATTATTTTGTTACTTTGTATAGAAGCAACTTATATTCTCGTTTCAAATATCATTACACATTATTTCGATGTAAATGCATAACCGGGTATAAAAGACCAAGTTAAATTTTAGTTTTAATCTGTTTAAGTGTTTTAAACTGTTTTTATTTGAAAAACATTTATAAATCGCTCAACACTTGAGATATATATAAATATTTTTGTTTTTAATTAAAATTCATTAATATTTGTAATAATGAAAAATATATTAACTTTTTGTTTAGTAATAAACATAAAACTTAATTAACACCGAATTATTTGATTTAATACTATTTATAAATTACTGTAAATTTTTGTTTATCTTTTGCTTTGAATATAAATATTTGGAAACAATACTTAAAAATAAGTAACACTTTTGGTGAAATCGAAATAGAATTGCATTTTTTGATATAAAAAGCGTAATATTTGTTGGAATTGATTGTCGGATGAGAACTAAAAAACAGTTTAAATATATTAAAGCTTTTTCTGAGGCACAGGTAGTTTACAAAGTGTAGACTCGAGTCAAATACGATTTGACCGCTTATTGCAAGTAAAGCACCGAATAATGCACTTAATGTCAGCACCGGTTCGGCACAACCAGTGGATCGGCTGCTGACGAGTGAAGTCTAGTTTAGTTTAGTTTTGAGTTTTTCTCCAAATCTTAGTTCTGTTTATGGATTTGATTAGAATTTTTGTAACCATTCCTTCGGTTCGCTAATGATTTTGTTGATGAAAATGAAGATTTAATACAAGAATTGATGACTACTTTCTCGTCGAGCGCCGGCTTCGGGTTCACACGATTCGCGCTCGACTTGAACTCCTGGATGTGTTTATACATGACTTTTAGGCAGTCTAGTCGGGGACAGGTGTGTGAGAAGAGCGGAATTAACTTCTCATTACTACTCTTCCGACTTAACCGGCTTTTTGTGACCGAATCTGACTTAGAATTCGATTCAATTGAATCACTCAATAGTGAGCTGAGAGACAGAGGTATTGATACCAAATAGTAGACGACTCGATGCTATCGGTGCGCCGGTTCGGGTGGAGCGGAAAGACAATTAAATCAATTAATAATAAGGTAATTGAGTCGTCAATCGATTAATGCAAACCATAGTTATGGCTTCGTTTATGATGATGTCGGCGCTGAGGAGGAAGTGCGAGCGCTTCCACGCCCAGCCAACCACTGACCGCTCTTCGCTCAGCTCGAGGCCCGACACGTTGTCCAGCAGTACCACCGACTCTATTAAGACATTCGTTCGGGTGTTAGAGAACGAGAGGCTCGGGAGGAGTGGACGCATAGACAGACCTCTATAGACCGGTGACCGCCAGTAGACGAATGCAATGACTAATAGAAAAGCGATCGATATTATGATGAGTCGATCCAACTGTTGGACAGACAACGAGACTATGGATTAGTTCCAACTCTTAACCCGAGAACTAGTGATTCGGGGAATGCATACGATTTTGACGTTAAGGGAGAGAATGACGGCGACAGCGAAGAGAAGGACTGCGAACGAGTCGACCCACAACTCGCTTCTTCGGCTCGTTCTGGTGATCATAATTTGGCAGCAATTGGTCAATCGGTATATGTCTAACCGAATCGGCTCTCCCAAGAGGTTGTGGTACTGGCGCTCAAGTACTTGCATTGGAAAGCATTCGGCTTTCGGCGAGTTTTGCGGATTTGCTTTTCGTCACTCGACTGCCCGTTCTCTCAGTTCATCGCTTCCGTCGGCTCTTAGTCTCTCATTCGGACAATCGGTTTATCGCTTCAAACATAAGTGAAAAACAATTGGAAACTAAAACCGAATTAAATCGAAACGCCTTTTAAATACTCGACTAATAGTAGTAATACTGCAGTCATTCAAACCATTCATTCAATCATACGATCGAAGGCTTGCAAAACAACACTCAAAATGAGCAGAACGTCAGGGATGGCCACACCGGAGGGGGTCCGACGCAGACGCGCCACTAACGCACTCTTCGGCTTTCCGCGCGATTTCACATTTTATTCATTGATAAATATGTCTCTATTTTATAATTAGTTTATTAAACATAAATTGAACATGTAACAAACATATAAAAACGTGAAAAACACATCTGGAGTAATGATTAGAATAATATAATTAAATTGAATTCTTATGCTATGATATTATCAATAAAGGACTATACGAAACAAATTTAATCTGAATAAAATATAATTAGAATAAATAATATTTGAATTAAAAAAAACTTGCTAAAAATTCTTTTAATATTTTCTGTATTACTAAATTATATTAAAGATTATTTCTTATATTTTATAGTATTAAGATATTTTTAAAGTCATATATAAATTAATTAATAATTATTAATTTTTTCTACTAGTCTTAAAACTACAATAATTTTATTTTACTAGCTATCATATCATATTAATTTTTAATATTGGTCACCTTGTACATTTTAGTGAATGTGACACAAATAACTTTATCAAGAAAGTTCATTCAATTTTAAATTGGATTATTTTTTATCAGAATCGATTAACAAACTAATTTAATTTTACAATTATAAAATTTTATTAGTGTTACTAAGTTTTATAAAAAGTTATTTATTAGAATTTATTTGTTTAATGTAAAAAGAGTACAAAAATATGTAAAACTGTGTTTGAGTGATGAGCAGCGGCTGCTCTGGTTATCCCATTTGTGTTTAAAACGTATTACAAATAATTGTCAAAAGTGTAGGACTTGTGGCCAAAGTGTGGGCCAAAGCATGTGTTTAAGTGCGACGTAATTGAGGAGAGATTTGAGAGTTCATTGAATTGGGATTTATGTCTCATTTGTTGCCATTTTAGCGATAAATACGTTATTTACAGCAATTAATGGCAATTAATAGCAATTCACTAATCGATTGATTGTTTGTTTGAAAAATACAAATAATCGCAACAATTGTCCGCCGATTGCGCCGAACGGACAGTCGATTGGACCGAAAGTGAGATATTTGGTCGAAATCTGAGACGAAATCCGTTTTAAAGGTTTTGTTTGATTTTGTCATTTGATTGCGAAATGCGTTTGACTTACGATTGCGACGATTGCACCGATAGTTGAGTCAAATGGCGTCCGAGTTCTTCGACAAAGAGGCCGAAGTGTCCGACGGCAGTGAAGACGAAGACGTGAGGAATGATATTAAGAGCAAACGGCGCACGAAGTTCGAGGACTCCGACGAAGAGGAGGAGGAAGAGGGTATGCATTGGATCCGATTGACCGCTCTTTGCGTGAGTACTGACTCGACTGTCCTTTGATTGGTTCAGATGAGGACCGACTCAGGGATGAGATGAAGGATCTGATCAACGATGAGGAGGAGGAGGAGCCGGAAGACTCGGACGAAGAGGTGACGGGACGGAAGCGGCAGAGAGAGGACTTGGAGGAAGACCTCGAGGACGACGACTACGACCTGATTGAGGAGAACTTGGGCCGACGTATTGAGCGCAAGAAGAAGTTCCGGCGCGTCCGGCGCCTGGAGGACGACGACGAGGACGAGGAGAAGGCCGACGAAGAAGTGAATGATAGGGAAGCCATAGCTAACGAGTTGTTCGACAACGACGAGGAACCGAACCAAACGGCGGCTTCCGTTCGACGCGACCGAAGCGATCGCGAGGCCATCGACGACCGCTTCGCCGAAATGTCCGGCTCTGAGCGCTCGGACGACTCGGATGAAGACAACTTCATTGTCGACGACGACGACCGGCCGATCCAACCGCGCGTTCACAAGAAGAAGTCGCACCGGTTTACCGATGAGGCCCTACAACAGGCGCAGGACATCTTCGGCGTTGACTTCGACTTTGAAGAAGTGAATCGATTCGATGAAACGGGAGATTATGAAGAAGTGGACGACGAGGAGATGGATGAGTACGAAGAGGGCGACGCCGCTAATGACAGCCAGCGCTCCGAACGCAAGAAGTCTAACCGAAAGCGAAGGTCTGCCCGAAAGAGCATTTTCGAGATCTACGAGCCGTCGGAACTCGAAAGAAGTCATTTGACGAAAATGGATAACGACATCCGAAACGCCGACATTCCCGAGCGCTTCCAACTGAGGGCTGTGCCGGTGACGAGTTGTAGCGAACAAGAGTTGGCCGAAGAGGCCGATTGGATTCAATTCAATGCCTTCGAGACGAACACAATCTCGATTCAGGACGACTCGGGTGAGGGCCGGCACGAGCCGGTCGGCGGTCGCAAACCACGGCATGCGGTGAACCGGATTAGGGATGCGCTTCGGTTTATGCGCAACGAATCCCTTGAAGTGCCGTTTATTACGCATTACCGCAAAGAATACGTCGAACCGGAGCTCAATGTCAACGACTTGTGGACAGTCTATCGATGGGACGAGAGGTGGTGTCAACTCCAGTCCCGAAAAGTCAATTTAAGTAAACTGTTCCGCAATATGCAGACCTACCAGACCGAGCAGATTATGCTCAACCCGGACGCACCCCTTCCCGAAGGCATGCGTCTCATCAATGAGGTCGACATCGAACGCGTCAATTCGGTCAAGACGTTCGAAGAGCTGCGCGACTGTTGGCTACACTTCCAGCTCTACTACTCGTCGGAAGTGCCGAATATGAAGAAAGAGATGATTCGCAAAGAACGGGAGAAGCGTTTGGAGCGAATGGGCACTGAAGAGGAGTCCGACAAGTCTTTGGCCGAAGAGGAGGAGCTTATGAACGCAAAGTTGTCGTCAATGAAGTTGGCGCAGAGGAAGGACACCTATACCATCTGCAAAGAGGCCGGTATTATAGGACTGGTGACTAGATTTGGTTTAACTCCCGACCAGTTCGGCGAGAACTTGAGGGACAACTATCAGCGGCACGAAGTCGAACAGTACCCGATTGACCCGCAAGAGGCAGCGCAGGACTACGTGTGCCACAGGTTTCCAACAGTGGATAAAGTGCTAACGGCCGCCAACTTTATGGTCGCAAAACAGATCAGTTCCGACCCTATTGTGCGAAAAACGCTTCGACAGACCTACTTCGAAAGGGCGCACCTGCAGGCCAGGCCTACCAAGAAGGGAATCAAAGAGATCGATGAGAACCACCCGTGCTATGCGGTTAAGTACCTGTTGAACAAACCGATCACATCCTTCGGCGGCGACCAATTCCTTCAGCTCATGATCGCCAAAACCGAGGGTTTAATGGAATTCGAGATCACTATCGATAAGTTGGAAATCCAGGGCTCGAATCAGACGACACAACCGGTTCATCAGCAGTACTTCGAAGAAGTGCGGCCTCTCTATCACCGGGTATGCCATTGTCCGCACATTTGCCTCACTTTTGACTGATTTGCGAATCGTTTTGATTGGCTTTCAGGACGAGTACAGTCTCAACGTCCAGGCCTGGAACGCGCAGAGGGCCACCTCTCTCGAGATAGCGCTCAATAAGTTCCTATACCCGAGCTTTGAGAAGGAACTCAAAACCAAACTCATGAACGAAGCCCAGGAAGGCATCATTAAGGTATTGCACACAACTAGTTAACTGAGCGCCAGTACTCTATTGTTTAAGTCGATAATTGTGCGCATATATGCATGGATTGCAAAGTTAGCCTTAATTTGATTGCTTCGGCTCTTAACGAACCAATAAATTAGTGCAAACTATACCGAAGTAGTGGTGAAATGCTTTGCCTTTCGCACCCGACGTCTCCTTAATTCTCAGTTAGTCTCTAACCCATCGATTGACTGCTTATTCCGGGAGATATAGAATCACTGATTGATTTGAAACTAATTTTGAACTTTGAGTCAAAAGGATTTCGAGTTAACCGACAATTGCTTTCTCACCCAAACCCAGCAATGCGTGCAAAGGTTCGGCTCTTGGGTGCGAACGGCTCCCTATCAGCTCAGCTCCGACTTCGCCTTAGAAGACGACGAAGACTTCGACACCAGAGACGGCATCCGAATAATGGGTTTGGCGTTCGTGCCGTCCAATGAAGACGCGTCGTTCGCCGCCATCGTCGACGGGGACGGGGAGGTCACCGACTACTTGAAGTTAGAGAACTTTATGCCCAAAATGGGTTGGGCTTCGGAACAGGAGAAGGCGCTCAGAGAGAAGGATAAGGAATTGCTTAAGAAGTTTATTCTCCAGAAGAAGCCGCACGCGATAGGTGTCGGGTGCGAGACAATGGTCACCAGAAATGTTGTCGAAGACATCAAAGCAATAGTCGCCGAACTCAACGAATCGGAACAGTTTCCGCAAATATCGGTCGAGTATGTGGACAGTGAGGTGTCGACTGTCTATATGAACAGTAAGAAGGCGTTGACTGACTTCCATAACTACCCGCCATACCTACGACAGGCCATCTCTCTGGCCCGACGACTACAGGACCCGCTCATCGAGTTCTCCCAACTCTGCACAGCAGACGAAGAGATTCTGTGCATTAAATACCACGCATTACAAGAGCACATCCCGAAGGACGAGCTCCTGAATAGCATTTATCTCGAATTCGTAAATGTGGTCAATGAGGTCGGGGTCGACATCAACCGCGCGATCGTCCACTCGCACACCTGCCAACTCGTGCAGTTCATCGGCGGTTTGGGGCCGCGAAAGGGCGCGTATCTGATCCGAACGCTGAAGAAGCAGCAGACGCCGCTCCTGGAGAACAGGACCCAATTGGTGCAGAACTGCAATATCGGCAAAATTGTATTCATTAATTGCGCGGCTTTTATACGCATCGACACGGCCTCTCTCAGCGACTCCGGCACCGACACCTACATCGAGGTGCTCGACAGCACGCGCGTACATCCCGAGGCGTACGAATGGGCCCGAAAGATGGCCGTCGATGCGCTCGAGTACGACGAGGACAACGACACTAATCCGGCGCAGGCTTTGGAGGAGATTATCGAGAATCCAGAAAAGCTCAAAGATCTGGATTTGGATGCGTTCGCCGAAGAGCTCACCCGACAGGGCATGGGTCTGAAGAGCATTACTTTGTACGACATTCGAGCGGAACTGACGAACCGCTATAAAGACAATCGAAACGCTTACCGATCGCCCAATGCTGAGGAAGTGTTCCAAATGCTGACCAAAGAGACTCACGACTCGTTCTATATCGGGAAGCTAGTGATGGGACGGGTGGTGAAGGTCGCGCGACGGAAGCCCCTCAGCGACCAACTCGATCAGGCGAACCCCGTCCGCAACGACGAGACTGGGCTCTGGAAGTGTCCGTTTTGTAACAAAAGTGATTTCCCGGAGTTGAGCGAAGTTTGGAACCACTTCGACGCCGGCAGCTGTCCGGGTCAGGCGGTGGGCGTTCGGGTGCTTCTCGACAACGGGTTGTTTGGGTTAGTGCCGACAAAGTTTATAAGTGATAAAGAGGTGAACGACCCGCTCGAGAGAGTCAAGATTGGAATGACTATCCATTGCCGAGTCATTAAGATAATGGTCGAGAAATTCCTCGTCGACCTCACCTGCCGTACCTCCGATCTCGTCGACAGTAACTTCCAGTTCCGGCCCACGCGGGACAAGGATTTCTACTACGAGGCAGAAGACAAAGACACGCGACAAGAGGAACAGCACAAGAAGCGGCAGAACAGGCAGACGTACATTAAGCGCATTATAGTGCACCCGGCCTTCCACAACATCGACTTCAAACAGGCCGAGAAGATGTTGGCGAACATGGCACAGGGAGAAGCGCTGATCCGGCCCTCGTCCAAGGCCAACGACCACCTGACCCTGACGTGGAAAGTGCACACAGGGATCCACCAGCACATCGACATCCGGGAAGAGGGCAAAGACAACGCATTCAGTTTGGGTCACGAGCTCTACATCAACAACGAGTCGTACGAAGACTTGGATGAAATCATTGCCCGATATGTGCAGCCGATGGCCGGTTATGCCAGAGATTTGATTAGTTTTAAGTATTTCAAAGACGTCGGCGGAAAGCGGGACGAAATGGAGCGCATAGTGGCCGAGGAGAAGAAGAAGGCGCCCTCGAGGATACCCTACTTCGTGTCCGCTTCGAAGGGTAACTATCGCTTGAGTACTCCTAACCCACTGACGACTAACTGAGCCCTTGTTTGCAGACTTTCCGGGAAAGTTCTTACTGTCATATCAGCCCAACCTTAAGGTATTCCACGAATACATAACAGTGACCGCCGATGGCTTCCGATACCGAATGAACACTCATCGGTCGTTGCCCTCACTCTTCAAGTGGTTTAAAATGCATTTCAACGATAGGACGACATTCCCGCGAACTCCAGTCGCCACTCCCGTCATGAGGACACCTGCCGGCCAGTCGTCTTACATCGGTTCGGCGGCCACTCCTAACATCGACCCACAGGCCATACAGCGCGCGGCCGCCAATATGCCTAACCATGTGTTCAACACATTGTCTCAAGTGGCCGGACAGACGCCATCCTTCGGCGGCGCGGCAGCAGCTTTCGGCAGCGGTGGTCACTCTTCAATGGGACAGCAGTTCCCCAATTCGAGAGGATATTACGGCCAATCGAACTCTTCCTCCACTCCAATGATGACACCGAATATGACAACCCCTCGCAACTACCCGCCCAATACTCCCGGCTCTATGGGCCCGCCCTCGCACTTACCGCCGCACCAGAGGCCGGGCTCGCGGACGGGCGCCCAGTGGAGCAATATGGCCGAGAACTGGAACACCAAACCCAAGCCGAAGCCCCGAACGCCGATCTACGCAACGCCCGGCGCCTCCTCTCAGATGTCGATCAGTCCGACGGCAAACACACCGACCGTTCGCGGAGACCAAACCCCGTTAGTCGACGAATGGAATTAGTGCTCGAATTACGGCATTGAGTCGATTGTCGCGAATATATTGTTTTTATTTAAATATATCTTTAAATCGATTACTAATTCATTTCAATTCATTCACAAAACGACTCGAGTTTTGTGTTTTGTTTTTCTCCAATAAATCATTTCATTAATTGATTCAATATTTTAGCCAAAAATTCAATTCTAATCGACAATAGTTTCGGCGAATAATTAGCCGAATATTGCAATTGTGGTCTCAATTGTGTTAACGATTGTTCTCTCACTTTGTCTTACGATAGTCTGTCTAAGAGACCACTTCCAGTCTCCCCTTAGTGTCGATGAGAACGTACTTTATGTGTAAATCGCAAAACGTGTTAATGTTTTCAAAACTTATTTTTCATTCAAAACATTGGCATTAAATCGCAATTTAGTGTAAATTTTAATTCAAATAAAATTTAAATTCAATTATATAATCAATAAACGAGTGATTGAGTGATGGCGTCGTCGCGACGACCCGAGCACTCGGCGCCGCCGGAGATCGTAATGCAATTGATTAGTCATCGAAAGAGTTATGATTTAGTGACTAATTGATTGATTATTGCCTTTAATTCAGTTCTACAACGAAGTCGAAGCGATTAAATATACGACAAAGTAATGCAAATCTGCTTTCAGTCAATACTTTCACTCAAACTAACGATTGTTTCGACAAAACGTTTGCTTCAGTTCTCGAATGATTGCCATTCAGTCGGAAATGAGTGGCCGAGCGCTCGAACTGCTCGCTCTGCCGGACGACTCGCCGCGACTTATACTCGATTTGGGGTATGTCTGCTGTCCATCGCTTCCACCAATTGATTGGACCGATTGTCTCATCTGTCCGATAGGTGTGGATCCGGTCTCAGTGGACAAGTGGTCGAAGAAGCCGGTCATCTGTGGGTCGGTTTAGATATCAGTCAATCGATGCTTAATGTCTGTCGAAGTCGTGGTTCCGAATCGGGAGACCTATTGTTATCTGATTTAGGCGAAGGCCTGCCCTTCCGCGCCGGCAGTTTCGACGGCGCTATCAGTATATCGTGTATCCAATGGTTGTGCAACGCAGACAAGTCGAGCCACAGACCCGTCCAAAGACTCTATCAGTTCTTTTCGACACTATATTCGTGTTTGAGTCGCAACAGTCGCTGTGTCTTTCAGTTCTATCCCGAAAACGGGCCTCAAATCGAGTTAATCACCGCTCAGGCCATGAGAGCCGGCTTTACCGGCGGTCTAGTAGTCGACTATCCGAACAGTACTAAAGCGAAGAAAATGTTTTTAGTTCTGTTCAGCGGAGGAACGGCTCAACAGTTGCCGAAAGGCCTGTCGGAGACCAACGAGAGTTCGGTTGCCTTTAACAGCAAAAGAGAGTTCTCTAAACAAATTAGAGGTAAAGCGCCGAAGAAGTCCCGCCAATGGATACTCGAGAAGAAGGAACGGCGCAGACGGCAGGGCAAGGATGTGCGCGAAGACACGAAGTACACGGGCCGGAAGAGGAGCGCCAGGTTCTGAACGCGAGGGAGAGAGAGAGAGAGGAAGCACAGGAAGGGTTGAGTGATATTCGAAGTTCGGGTGAATTGAATCGATTTGTTATTTAAACTAAAAATGATATTTGAGTTGAAATGCGAAACAATTATTACAATTATTATAATTTAATGTAAATAAACATTGAATTGAAATACAATTCGAGAAACGGATTAAAGTTTTTTGAAACCCAATCGGCGAACGAATTGCGGACAGAAAAGGCGTTTATGTTATAAAATAAAGAAATAATCGATTTTCCAATTAATTAGTTAAACACTAATCGGTGGACAATAACGGGTATTAAAGGTCTTCGTCGTCATCGTCGGGAAGGGATGTGTTCTGGGCCTGGAGCATGTCCTCCTCGAGCTTCTTCTGCCAGGCCGGGTCCATCTGCACCTCCGGCGGCGCCAACGCCGGCATCGCTACGAACTCGAGGTTCGGGTCGCCGATCAGCTTCCGCGCCAACCAGAGGAATGGCTTCTCGAAGTTGTAATTACTTTTGGCGCTAATATCGTAGTACTGATCCAATCCATTCATTAGAATCACATTTGCAATGTAGCAAAGGGTGCACTCGGCCTACCTGTAGGTTCTTCTTCCGGTGAAACACAATCGACTTGGCCTTCACTTTCCGGTCTTTAATGTCGACTTTATTGCCGCACAAGACGATAGGTATGTTCTCGCAGACGCGCACCAGATCCCGGTGCCAGTTCGGTACGTTTTTGTATGTCACCCGAGACGTCACGTCAAACATAATAATCGCACACTGGCCTACCCGTGCAGATCACACAAGACTGTAGTTCCAGTTCGACAACAGTGCCAATTGACAAGTCATACCTTGAATATAGTAGCCGTCGCGCAAACCCCCGAACTTCTCCTGACCCGCAGTGTCCCATACGTTGAACCGAATCGGCCCTCGATTTGTGTGGAATACCAACGGATGGACTTCCACTCCCAGTGTCGCTGCAGTCGGCAAAACCGATAGACATTAGTCTTAATTGGAGGGAAGCGGCGGTCAGTGCCGACACTTACCGACGTATTTCTTCTCGAACTCTCCGGTCAGATGTCTCTTAACGAATGTCGTCTTTCCAGTGCCGCCGTCGCCGACCAAAACGCACTGAACGGAAGGCAAGCGTTTCAACGGTTAGAGACGGTTAGGAACGGAAGCAGTGGTTGCGGGGCTGAGCGGGAGTCAGGGTTCGGGACTTACTTTAAAAGTAGGCATTCCGTCGCCTTCTGTCACGCCTTGTGTTTGCATCGCTTCTCAACACAAAATCAAAGCAACAATTAGTCAATAGTTTGGGTCAAAGACAACGACAATCGCGTCAATCGATCAGCGCTTCGACTAAACGGCCGCCGATTGCGAGCAATGGCCGAAACAAACCTAAATCGGTGTCGAAGTGGAGAGTGAATGAGTGAAACGCCGGTTATATTCGGTTATATATAACGTAACGAGAGTTTGAAGTATTGACTGCAGTATTGAATCCACGCTTTTGTGTCTCAAACGCAGTGTTTCGCAGAATTAATGGCGGAATTCGTCTCAACGTTTCGATTTGAATGCACTCTCATTCGTGCGGAGAGGGAGCGAACGGCGCCCTCTCGTGGCCTCTACTGCCAGTGCTTTCAGTTCGAAGCGGTTTGTCTGCAGTGCAGTGAACGCACGCTTTGCCCTCTTTTCGCCTCAACTCTCAGAGTGTCAGTGAAACAGTTTTTACAACTTTTACTTCCCATACAAACTTAGAAACTGTCAAGTTGACAGTGTCAACCCTTAAGCATTTTCACTTATCTACATGCTACATGTTTAGTTTCAACTTGTCAAATCTACCAATATTAACAATAGCATGCAATTTTCACTCATCGCGTATTTAAATTAGTGCTTAAATTATATACCAATTGTGCTTTAGTTAGAAACTTTTAGAAGACTGCGATTAAAATATTCTCTAATTGTGTCTAGAATCTAGATGATTTGTTCCGCATTGTACCTAGCAGCTTATTGGACTGAGAATGTATTGAGACAAAGCTTACTAACCATGATCATGTTAATCACGAATCAATTGTTGCAAATTGTTTCCAACAATCGTTTCGATCGGATGGAGAGTTCGCGCGATTTAACGACCGGTTTGTCAAAGCGTTTGGGGTTTTGCGCGCTTTCGGCTATAATTGCCTTCAATTGTATGAATCGATTGGAAAGTAATTTAAATTCAAATTTATTTCAAAAACTTTTTGAACTCAAAACAGTTTAATTGAAATCAAAATTCTCTAATTCTTCAGCAAAACCGTCAAAATTTGAACAGATCTTTGAGAACGACATCGAAAATCCATTGAAGACATGCTTTTAGACAAATCAGAGTTTGTGTCGATTTGCGCGCAATTAGTCAAAGACAGCGAATTCGAGGCATTGCAGACAAATGAGTCCCGAATTGAGTATATCTTCGAAAGAGCCAAACCGTTGCAGGAGTTTCGCGAAGCCGTCAACAAAGTGGTCAACACTTATGCCGAAACTCACGGCAAGAGCTCTAAGATCTCGCAGGAGATGAGACTCGAAGCGGACAATCTGATGGCAATCGGCGACTTCGGCCGCGCCATTCAGTTGTATTCGGCGGCGATAGTCAACTCTCCGTTCCCGACCGCCGGCGACAACTGCAAAGAGCTGCAGAAGAGCTACACTGCCCGGTGTCTGGCCTTTAGCAAAGTCGGTGATCACGCGAACGCACTGTTCGATGCGGACAAAGCGCTCTTTTTGGGCACAAGTATTGAAATGCTTTACCAGAAAGCCGTCGCTCTTCGCGGTGTTCGCCGTTTCGGTGAAGCGAAGCAATTGGTTGAAGGAGTGCTCCAAAGCGCCGAACACTACGCTCTTGACTCCGAGGAACGGAAGCCACTGTTGGATCAATTTAAAGAAATTGGCGAAAAAGTGGAGAAAGAGCTGTTTGCATACGGCCCGGGAGAGAATGACTGGGACCGGGAGGCCAGGGAGAGGAACGACCGCGAGTCCAGTGGCGCTGCCTTTGACCTGTGGGTCGACCCGCGCTTCAAAGTGGAGAAGAGCGCAGAACTCGGCCGACATCTCGTGGCCAAAGAGGAGATCCCAGCAGAGGCCGTGATTTTGGCGGAGAAGCCGGAAAATGCTGTCATCGCGAGCGAAAACATCGGCTCTTTCTGCTCGTGTTGTTTCAAAAACATAGGCTACCAGTGCTGGCCCTGTGTCTGGTGTAATGAAGTGGTCTTCTGCGACCGCCAGTGCCACGACAGAGGCATTACAAATATCCATCAATACGAGTGCAAAATGCTTGGACTTCTCCAATACAGCCCTCTCTACCAGAGCTACCGGGCCGTCACCAGAGTTGGCTGCGATTACGCACTGGAATTGGCCAAAGAGTTTGAGACAAAGAGCGGATCGGAAGCCAAAGAGGAGTTCGATGTCGAGCAGTGGATCAATAGATTCTACGGCCGGGACGTAGAGCCGGTGTACAGACGACTGCGCGACGAACAAAGACATCACTTCAAGGGTGTGTTGGCTTTGGTTGACCACAACCAGGAGTTCAGTACCGAAGAGAACGCCAAACAGTGTCTGTTGGCCATCGAAACAGCGCTTCTTTGCCAACACAAGAAAGCCTTCCAGTCGTCGGACAACAAGACATTCGCCTCTTTGGCTGCTCTTCTGGTCCTCGTCTTCCGCAAGACATGGATTAACAGCTTTGGCTGGAATCGAACGGACGACCAGCGGCTACCGAACGTCGGCTCCTGTACTCTCATCTTGAGTTCATTCATTAATCACAGTTGTGTCCCGAACTCGAAGTGGCAGTTCTTCGGCGACCAACTCATCATCCGAGCCATGCGTCCGATCAAAGAGGGGGAACAGATCACCATCTGTTACGGCCCTAACAGCTACTACCCTCTCGTCCAAAGACAAGTGCTCCTCAAGAATCACTACCACTTCAGCTGCAAGTGTCAGCTCTGTCTACAGCAGGTGCGCTACTACCCGGCCCTCCGGTGCGGTCAATGTGAAGGACCCGTACTCTTCGTGCCCAACAGTTGTCTTCAGGAGCGCAACACAAATGCCTGTCTTTCGTGCGGATCGGAGACCGAAAACACAAGAGTTTTGATGAATAAGTCGGCGGCTCTTCGAACGGAATTCGACCGATGGCTCAAAAATGTCGAGATTTTGACCAAAAAAGACGAAAAAGTCGACAAAAGTGACGCTCAACCCGAAGAAGCACCGGTAGAAGCCCCGACAGAAGCACCGGCAGAAGCACCGGTAGAAGCCCCGGCAGAAGCACCGGTAGAAGAGCCCGAAGCAGCGCCCGAAGAGCCAGGAGCTAACGAAGTCGAAGCTTCGGAAGAGGGGTCTGATAGTGAGGCCGAAGTAGAAGACGACGTCGAGTACGAGCCTCGAGCCGAAGACCTGGCCATCAAAATCGAAAATCTGAGCGAAAAGTCAGAGAAAATCGATTGGAGTCTGAGTCGGGCCACAGAAGCGCTGCAATCGATGATTGATTTGCATTACCGACAGAGCGAACCGGTTTTGGCGCTCATTATGCAAATGACGAGAATTTATGTCGATTTCGGCAAATACTCCGAAGCCGTGAAACTGTCGAAACAATTCGTTTCGGCCATTGATTGGACGAAATGCGAGCAAAACTGCAGACATTGGGACGACTTGTTGTTCGTCACGAATACCTATTATCTTCATCTGAAGGACCAAACCGTCGCCGAAAGGGACGACTGGAAGCAGTGCTTCAAATCGTTTTCAGCGCTCAAACAGTCGTACAAAACAATTCGAGAGAACGAGCAGTTGTCCAAAGCCGTGACCATCGATGGCAAACCAGTCGAGTCCGTCGACAAGATCAAGAACGTGATGCGCGAGAAGAAGGCCAACCTCTCCGCTCTCAAAGGCGTCTTCAGTGCTCTCTTCTGAAGATCTGTTCCGAACTATTAGTTTCCGATTTTAGTTGTATTTAAATCCCATTTCAATAAAAGATAATATTTATCAAACGTTTTGTTCATTTCATTCATTCATTTATTTTTATGTCAATTCAAAATTGTTTGCGATATTCAACGGCCAGTGTCTGCACTACCAGTCTATTTGTTTGCTTTCTTTCTGGAAATTTAGATTAATTTGTTTTTAAAAGTAGCTTGCTCATTTTATATACAGGTACCATAAAGAAAAACTAAATTAGTTTAATTATTAGTTATTGTTATGGATTAGAATATAGTCATTTGCAGTGATATCTTGGCGATTAATTTTAGAAATGAAACTTTAGGGTTAAATATCATTAAGAGTGAAAATTACCTTTAATTTTGTAAAAATATTGCATTTTTAGGATAAGCTAACTTTTATCCAATTTATTCAAGTTTAATTAATTATTTTTATCACTGATTGTAAATATAAATTACAACTTAAGCATAACTTAAGCAAAGTATACTGTATAATTACCAGACTTCGGACATAAGTGCAATTTTTTGGCATGCCTTTAGTATCTGGGTCCTGACATAGGGGTCGGTATTGTAATAACAAAATGTTACAATGTATTATATATTGTTTATTGCATCTAACATAGTCAAATATGGTAATATCAAATATGACAAGATTGATATTGCAATGTCGATAGGGCCAAAGTCGAATTTGATTAAGTCTAATATTACAAAATCAAATATAACAAAATCGAATATGACAAAATTAAATATGATAAAGCCGAATATGCAATATTTGATTTTATCAAGTACACAAAACAATATATAACTTATAGTAACATTTTGTTATTACAATACCGACCCCTATGTCAGGACCCAGATACTAAAGGCATGCCATAAAATTGCACTTATGTCCGAAGTCTGATAATTACAAAGCTACATGACGATTGTTAAATAGTAATTTTCACTAAATAGCTTACTTAATAATTTCAAATTCGATTAATGTTTCGCCTAAATAGCTTAGTTAACCAATCAGTAGTCCTGATCAAATTGTCCAAATTGAACAAATTGCATTTTTGAACAAATTTCTGCTTTATTAATAATTATAGAGTATTTTAACATGTAAAGTATAAATTAAGTTTAGAATAAACAATAACAAAATGAAATAAATATTTGACAAAATGTTTGTCATTTTGACAATTGATATGTTGGAAGAGTTGGCTTAAAATTGTGGACATATTTTCGAATCGTTATAATCGGAACCGAACGGCGGTTTCGATAACTGCAACAAATGCTGACTATATTGTCCTTCTTTAGGGTAATCTCCTTCCGGCCCTTTCATCGACTTCTCCTAAACCAATGCAACAAATATTTAGTTTCAAAGCATTCAAAACCGGAATTACAGTTAAAGGTCGAGAATGAAGGGAAGACTGACTTTAATGAACGCAACGACTGTTTTGATGTCTACGAAGTTCATAGTCAACCGACAGCCCCAACCGATCAGCGCAAGCGGTCTTTCCGCGTCCATCAGGTTATACGGAGTGATCACATGCTTTCGGATGCAGTTGACTACAAGTGCTCGCAATCGCGACACCATTACCTTATTGGCACAGGGATGGTAGAGCATGACAATCGCGCCGTGCTTTTACCCAAACACATCCAAAAGTATAAAGAGTTTGAGTTTTGGTATAAGTATTGACTAAATTCTTTATATTAAACCTCAATGTTGTGAAGCCATCTCTGTTTTGGCACAAACTTATATTCGCCGAACATTGGCCACAGCGGGCGATGATCGCCGTGTGTCGGCAGTGAAGTGTTGTAGACAATCGGGTCACTCATGCAGTGGTGTTGAGGCTATCGTTACGTTAATATCGATTGTTATTCAAGACTTAACTCAAATTACACTAAGTTTTACATAATATCCGTCGGGTATTCGATCGCATTCTTCGACACTTTCTATGCGAGTGTTCACCCGAAGAGGTCGTTGTGGATGATAGCACGTGTAGTTGATAGGCGAGCCATCCCAGTCTGTGTCTAGCTCATTCTGCGCCGATCAGTATCAACAATCAATCAATAATTTTGCATGCTACTTATTTCCTAAGTCTCTAATTTGAATCGAGTTTAAAGTTTGCATTCAATTGAATTCAAAATTGATTTTTACTGGTAATTAAAACTTTCGAAAATAGAAATTGCTACAATCTATTCAAAGGACAATTTAAAATGTAAACATACCTGCGCGTCATCGCACCCGACAAAGACTTTTCCCATTTTGATGCCATGTTTTTCATCTTTCATTAATTCATTACTAATTTTTGATGATTTTGTTGAGTATTCCGCGTTTGAAAGTCTCAAATAAGTAATCGATAATAAAATCACATTTAGTTTGAGATAACGTTTAGCAATCATATTGTTTTCGAGAAATAGATAATCGATTTTCGAAATAATTTTGACATTTGTTGCGATGAAAATTTGAAATAAATTTCTTATGAAAACTCGAGGAAAAAATGCTTATAAAAGGCAAAACAGTATTCAAACGCATAGAAGGAAAGGAAACGCAATTTCCAGAGCGAACTAAGTCTGCACTCAAGGGCGCCGACTGACTGACTGCTCATTAACTCAATCTTATTAAGTCATAAAAGACTAGATTTTATTAGGTTTTTGATAAATCCTTATATCTCTGTGAAGATCACAATCTTATAAATTAGTCGCATCACAAGTGGCAGAAGTAGTGCTACAATCAAGTCATTGGATCACAAACTGTAGGCTTGTGTTAGCAATCGATGCATTCGAGTTCGCGATTTTAAGCGCTTACATCACAAATCAATTTGCTTTTCAATTAATTTTATAGAAGTTACACAAACTCAATATGTTAGCAAGTAAATTCAATTACTGTAGAATGCAACTTTGCTTTATTTTCATTTATTCTAAAGCATAATATATTTGCCGTCTTTCAAAACATTCTTATAAATTATTCAAGCTAGTTTGTGAATTTAAATAAATGTTTATATTAATTGAAGCAGAAATATAGATTAAATTAAAAGTTGAATTAAAAAATTTATTCACCGCTCGTCTGCAATATGTTGGCTAAGCTCTAGAGTCGAGACTCACTCTTACAGTAGTTCGACACCGAAGCGGGTCATCAGTATCCGCACGCAATCGCACGACCTTTCGATTACAATACCTTTGCATTTGTTTCGAACGGACTCTCGATTACAAAACAGAGAGTTTGCTCTCAATTCGACCCAATTTTAAGTCGAAGTAATTATTGTGAAATTTGTAACAAAAAACTAAACAATGAAACTAAATTCTATTCATATTTTAATTAAAATAAAAAGATCTATAAATCCGGTTTTGTAAATTTTACCTTGCTAAATATGCAAATACTCTGTATTGAATTTTGAAACATAAACCAAATTATATATTGTAATAAATAATTAACATTATACATTAAAGCATTAAATTACAATTAAAAAAGTATAAATATATTAAATTTATAAAATATAAAAATAAGAATAACAGTTAAGCTTTGATATTATAAAATTCTACCATGCCACTATTTTCGTTTTTACAAATACAAACAAATTTAATCAATAATTAATAATTATATAATTATACTGTAATAAAATTTACTGTATATGGATAACTCAAAAGTTCTGAAACATAAAACTGATATAAACTTTTTTGTAATACTTTAGAAGATAGAATAAATTCGAAACCAAATTTAAAATCAAATTGAAAAATGTATTTATAATTATGAGTAGTATTTAGTTGAAAAACTTAAAGAACTGATTTAAAAGAGAAAACAATTACTTTCTTCTCACCAAACGGTTCCGATTCGAACAACTCGTATGCAATCGTTGCCATCGTTTGCGGCCAACAGTTGGAGTCGGAGTCGACTCGAGTCTGAAGGGAAGCGATTGAGTGGCGACTGATGTTTAGCGTCGGAAGCATTGGACGAA
>JAQIXC010000491.1:0-25520 GCA_034697605.1 Metabelba pulverosa | reverse complement strand
ACGTTTGCTAATATAAAAATAATTAAGAAAAATTTTTAAGCATCAAAGCTATTGGATATTAATTGGAATTCTTGTTTGTTTATTTGGTTAAATTTTGCATAAAAATAAAGCTATGGTTAAATACAGTTTAGTTAATTATCGATTCATTTATGAATTAGTAAACTATTGATTAGTAAATTAATTGAGAGTTGTAATCAAAAATTGTCCATATCTACTAAATAAAATAGCAGTAATAATTTGCCAAATCATCATAGCATTCTCTGTCTATGTAGTAAATATTAATTAAACACATATAAATTATAATATTATTAAATACAGTAGTTATTGTCGCCTGCTTTTTTTTATAAATTTGCAAAGCATTAATGATAAAAAAGCAGTTATTTGTATAACAGTAAAATAATAAATTATAAAATTTTATTTATTTATGAATTATTACTTTAAATACCTTGTAGCATTAAAATGAATTAATTGTAAATAGTTTCCAAACAGTAGAACCAACGCGGTTTAATCTATTCTTTTCAATTAACACTAATAACTGTTATAATTAAATAAATAAAAATTTAAATATTTACATATATTTTTTATATATATTTACTTACTTTAATATTATCTCTGAGAAATTTTAAATTAATAGATGTTTTATACTTGCGTAATAAAATAATTGATACGTTGTTTCATAATTTATGCGATTTATTAGCTTCGGTATTAAGTGACGATGCAATTTATAATATAAACAAAAACATTCATGTCACAAAAATAAATAAATAAATGTGTATGTATAATAGTAATATAGGTGTGGATATAGGTTTGACATATTACGTATCAGTAAAATAAAAATACTATTTATATATATTTTATGTAAAAAACTAAAAATAAAAACAAATAATTCACTTAAAAAATTAACAGTATATAATTTACATAATTAAATTAGACCAAAAACATGTTTATGTAATTTAAGTTTTTTTAAACACTTAAGCAATTAAAAAACAAAAAGAAACGCGCCGTTTATTTTTTTTAACTAAAAAAAGTTTTTTAATTGAAAAAAAAGTTAAGCGCGAATGCGTTAATTGCATAATACATAAACATCGTATATAGTATATACAGTACAAAAATACTTTGCATATAAATATAACACTTTTTCTAAGTTTTTTTTCATTCATTTTTGTTGTTTAAAAAAATCTTTTCTACAACTATATGGGCCGTGCAAATATGGCAAATAAAAAAAATATTGTTTATAACAAGTACTGCCAAAAATGTCATCGAAAACTGATTGGTGATGACGTGCATATTATGCTTGGTAAAAAGCATAAAATGTAAAAAACTAAATGTCTTCATCGTGCTATCTCCAAAACACGCATCCTTTGGTCGCGCGGGTATTAACCGTAAAATTGTTGGTCACTCCACCGCAGCCGGCCACTCCCGGCCCCGAAACAATCGACTTTTCGGTAATTGACCCGAACTGGACCGCGGGACCGGTAACTGATCCGATCGCATACCCGATGTATCAGTGGTGGCCGGACGCTCCAACCGACCATCAAGACGTCTTGGCAACCGCTACAACTGCTGCAGACATTTGCGGGTGCGGCTCGGTACTGGACGAAGAGCCGATGGAGATAGATGTCCAGCCGACTACATGTGCGCCCAATGCGGAGAACAGTTTGACAATACCAGCACCGATGTACTACGACGAGCAACCGACTACGTGTGCGCCCAATGACGAGAATAACTTCGCAATTCCGGCGCCGATGTACGACGACGAGTCGCCGTTATCGATAGACATCGGATGTGAGGCCGTTCCCGACAATCCGTATCTGGACCAACAACTCGCCTCGTACACCGAAAACGAGCTTAACTGGGAAGGCGTTTTGAATTATTTTACAAATAGTGAATAATAAATAATTATAATTTTTATACAATATTTTTCTATTATAATTATAAAGGTTACGGATTTTTAAAAATATTTTGCGATGATTTTGTTTAACACTCAATGTTTGTAAGAAATTTTTTTCAAATATTGTTTTTTCAATATCTCTAACTATTTTCGCAAACATTTGCTTTTGAAGCGCAAAATGAATGCTTGGAATTAAAAATAAGAATTAAATTGCAATTTTGCTGAAAATGATCAATAGGAGACATTAAGAGACGGGTTTTGTTTAAAGTTTAAAATATTTAAATAGTAATGCAAATTCACGGTTCGATTGAAACGCACAACTAAACGTCAAACAACTTTTTAAACAATTTGCAAAATATGTAGAATTAAATAATAACTTTCTAAACTTTTCTAAACTTAATATTTCATAACGTATTATATAAATAGTTGTTAATAGCAACCAAAAACAAAACAAATCATAAAATGACTGTTATTGTTTATCAACTTTCAACGTGTCATTGTATATAAACAATAATAGCAACTCTACCGCTTGGAGTCAATGACCCAATCGCCGATTTACAGTCACTTTAATGAAAGCATTTGCGGCGTTTACTTACTTCGCGCCTAAAATGTAGTGCCGATATTCACTCAACGACTGCATCGACTCATCGACGCAAATACGAATGTCTATACAACTACTGTTTGGTATTTTTGCCACAAATATGATAAATATTTATACAAAAACTATTTGTGTCTAAAACTTTGTTCACTCAATTAGGATTAACATCTGGACTACTTTTAGGGAACCGCATTGACGGTATTGGCAGCAATGTTCGTCGTCGCCAAGAAAGAGAGCATTTGCAACAGATTACGCGATACTGAAGACCTATTCGGATATTTCAAGTATTGGAAGAATCAAACAAAGAGTAAGTCTTGTATTTGGTTTGCGTTACGTCGACACTAACCTCCTTTTGTTTTGTCGCGTCTGTGCGCAGAGTTCTGGCGATGTTAACTGCGTTGGCTTCAGATAACATGTCGTCGTCAGAAGAGGTTTCTTGAATTTTCTGGTTTTGTGGCCTCAAAGGCAATGAGTACTTCTGCGAAGTTAATCCACGACAAGTTCAATCTGACCGGACTGTTCGAATCGGTGCCGCACTATCGCCAGGCGTTCGACATGATTCTCGACTTAAAGCCCGACGACGAGCTCGAGGAGAATCCGAATCAGATCTGCCTCACCTCCACCTACCTGTGCCTGTAACTAAGTGAGAAGAACGACCGAACGATAAACGCGCCAGACGTTCGCCGCAAACTGACCGGTCATATAATAGATGGTGACTGCCGTGAGCGGCGGCAATAGTACTTGTATTGAGATATCGCTTATGGTTTTTGACATGAAATACGAGTAACACGAATAGTAGCCGTTTTTGTATTCTTACACAACAAAACATTACACACTAATTAAATTTAAACTAAATTAAATATTTACTGAATAAAATTGATAAAATTAACTTGATTAAAACTAAATTGCGTTCATTTCATAAACTGTAATTAAACCAATAGTTATAAGTTCTGGTTTGTCTAATCAATCAGTTGATCGATAATTTAAACAAATTGTTTAATAAATTTATTTATAAAATATAAAAAATTTATAATATAATAATAAATGAATAAAGTGTTCATATTAAAAAATTTATAAAAATTATCGTAAAAAATAATAAAGTATATAAAATAGACATGATAATTTTAAAAATCCATATCAAAATCTAAATTGAAATCATCAATTTGAAGGACACGAAATATCTCATTCCATGTCTCAATAGATTTTATTTCAGCCTCAAGAGCAGCATTCAATTCATCATCGTCGTCAATAAATAAAATTGATGCGGTCAAAGCAACGGCCGGCGCTCAGGTAGTAGTGACGGGACGTAATGGAGTGAACGTCGCTTCGGTTGCCAAAAAGTGTGCGGAAGTGTCGCCACAGAAGTCCGAAGCACTCGAAGTCGTTGCGGTTGAGGTAATGGTGTCGGAATGTAGTTCACGATACAATGCTGGAACCTTTTCATTAGCGCCAATATTCATGTTTCTATACCAGACGTATACAGGATAGCTTGATAGATCCGCTTGAAAGTCTGTAACCACTTCGAGTCGCAACGGTTCCTTTTGATAGTTAGCTTGTTGCAATTGTGCGGGTGCGCCGGGAGTGTGCGACTGCAGCACATTGACGAGACTACTGACCGATCGGAAGTTTATCTGCACCAACAGGTGATCACCGTTTACCTCAACGACCTGTGGCTGTGCGTACATCTGCGAAACGGCTATCGTTCGGACTTCAAATGTTTGTAGGGTGTGAGCGATGGCGTTGACCGGAACATAGCCTGTTTGTTGGGGTGCGGCGTATGCGGGGGCCGAGTAGGTGTTCAGTGGCGTTGGTGCCTGAGCTGCGAATCCGCTACTATAGCCGTTTTGCGATGAAAAAGCTACCGGTGCTGGTGCGACGGCATCGAAGTCATCGATGTCGTCAATACCGTCTAAGTTCAGCATTTCCTGGTCAGGTGTCTTTTGATATTGCGCGACAGTTCCTGCAAAATAATAAAAGTGACTCACTTCTCATTGGCCAAATTAAGTGTTTGACCTACTTTATAGTATATAAGTCGAAGCTGTTTTTAGTTTTGATTCATTCATTTACAATGACTTTTACTTAAGTGTTTGACTCTTTGAATAAAGTCAAAATTGATAACTTGATTGATTCAATGTTACAATCAAGCTTTCGCAACTCAATATTGAGTTGGGAAGATTATTATTTTTATAATGAACATATACTAATTGATAAAAGTTATTTGTCACAAATATTACAACATGGATTTCAAAATGAAACATCTGTATCAAATCGGCGGCGCTTTTTAGCCAGCAAAGTGGGCGACTTTATCAAGATGTTTAATTTAAATAACGAGCGCCGAATTAAGATGAAAATGCTAAAATACGTTGTGAAAAACCAACGTTGGTTAGCACTTGGTCAAGAAATACGTGACAAGACAGCATTCATTGTATCCAACGAAATACCGGCATTGCAATTGTTTGCTGAAGAGTTTGATTGCACAATCAAACAGGCTTGCAATTACATCCACATTTCTGGATCATCGCTGGCAGTTCGGATGGCTTTGTTGTCCACCGTGGAAAAGTAATCTGCCCTTTAGAAATCAAGTCTCCATTAGCAGCACGTGAGATGTCTATTCATGACTGTCAATTTTTGCCATATTCCAACAATTCGTTATTCGGTAAACATAAACAAGACATTAAAATAAACAGCTAAAATTATTATCAAATGCAATTACAATTAATGTTATTGAATATGTCGTATGGATATATTATATATTATTCGTCATATGATAATACTATATTACCCATTAAAGTAAAACGAGATGACGAATTTTGTAAAGTCAATCTCATTAAAATTGAAATGTTATTTGATTTATATATGTTACCAATAATTAAACAATATATAAATTAAATATACTTTTATAAACTTTTTAAAATTTTTCTAAAGTTTATTTAACGTATTTTATGTACGTTGATAATTGCAACGATAATCAATGTAAACAATGTCTAATAGTTATTGTTTAGAGACTGCCAGCGTGGCATTGTTTATAAACAAAACCAAATGACAGCAAAATAAGTGTTTGTCTGAAGAATGTGTCGAAAACCGTCGGCGTTGGCTTTCTGCTAGCTTTCATATGCATCGGTGTATTCGCTTCATTCAAACCACTGCTCAAACGAGTAATCAAATGCAAAATAAATTTGGATAAGGACTCGGAGTTCTACAACTGGTAAGCCAACCCGTCGGTGCCCACGGAGGTCGGCATTTACTTCTTTCACATTCTCAACCCTTACGAAGTGAAGAACGGTGGACAACGCATCCGAGTGCGTGAAATGGGCCGATACATGTTTCGGTGAATACGACCTGACATACCAGTAACGGCTTTACTTCTACGTTCCCGACGTCTGCAGGTATGTCGAGAGCGGATCCAATTCCAATCTGCAAATCGAGACTCACGTTTGCAATACTTGTGTTTAGATCTCTTTTCATCACATTTCCAGAGGAATCGAAACACAAAAGCTAAAAAACCTACATATACTCAGCGCCCGACGAAGTGATGGCCGGAAGTAATCCCGAGAACGAGTGCTTCTGTATGACCGACTCAACGGCGTATACTACATGAGTTAGTCTCAGAACGACATACCAATTATCGTAAGTCTTCCGCATTTTTTGAGAGCCATCACTGACCGCATTGATGGCATGAACACGACCCGAAAATTTATCAACCGGTCATTCACATCGAGCCAACTCTCGGCACTGTTATACACGGCGACAGTCGACTACAGATGGCTATAAGAGGTCTCAAAAATAATTACATTCGCTGTTTTGAGAACTTGGAGGACGACCTATGTGTGCCGTTCGGCTGGGGCTATAAGGTTTGGCATTGAATTGGCGTTCGTTTGCTTTGAATACTCTAACAAATGGTTTTGATTACAGAAATTCGGTAATTGCAATTATTTCATGGCAATTGTTTTTGCGAAGCGATGAAACTCGACTTCAAAGAGAACGTACAACACATCAAACAACGGCTTTGGATCTAACAGCTGTTTTAAACATTTTATTAATATTTAAAAATTAAAAGTATACATGTTTAAAAAAACATTTTTAAAAATCCGTAACTATTATAATTATAATAGAAAAATATTGTATAAAAATTATAATTATTTATTATTCAATATTTGTAAAATAAATTAAAACGCCTTCCCAGTTAAACTCGTTTTCGGTGTACGAGGCGAGTGGTTGGTCCAGATACGGATCGTCGGGAACGGCCTCACATCCGATGTTTATAGATATCCGCGACTCGTTGTCGTACATCGGCGCCGGTATTGCGAAGTTATTCTCGTCATTGGGCGCACACGTAGTCGGCTAAACATCTATCTCCATCGGCTCTTCGTCCAGTACCGAGCCGCACCCGCAGATGTCTGCAGCAGTTGTAGCGGCTGCCAAGACGTCTTGATGGTCGGTTGGAGCGTCCGGCCGCCACTGATACATCGGGTATGCGATCGGATCAGTTACCGGTCCCGCGGTCCAGTTCGGGTCAATTACCGAAAAGTCGATTGTTTCGGGACCGGGAGTGGCCGGCTGCGGTGGAGTGACCAACATCTCGGGTGCGGGAGCCGACGGTTCGAACATTGTGAGGTACGGCTCGGCTGACGGGCGAATCTTAATTTCCCCACATACAGGTTTCCCGGACCCGAAAAATCGAGAAACTGGCCGTCCGCAATTCTTTACGGGATAAATTAAAAAATTTTGCGGGTAATACCCGCGCGACCAAAGGACGCGTGCTTTGGATATAGCACGCTGAAGATATTTAGCTTTTTACATCTTATGCTTTTTACATAGCATAATATGCACGTCTTCACCAATCAGTTTTTGATGACATTTTCGGCAGTACTTGTTATAAACAATATTATTTTATTTGCCATATTTGCACGGCCCGTATAGTTGTAGAAAAGACTTTTTTAAACAAAAAAAGTGAACGAAAAAAAACTTAGAAAAAGTGTTATATTTATATGCAATATTTATATATATCGCCTGTTGCAGGCGATAGTGACCGACGGGCGAATCGTGACCACCGGTACGGCCAGTCGTCCACAACACCGTCGAGAGGTCGAGGAGCTGGTCGTCGACTCGACTCTCGACGTAATGAATGCGTGTGCGTCGGTGTATGTGTGCGTCTGCCGGCGCACACGTTGTGAATATGGTTTGTGTTCTCCGGGAGTGACGGCGAGTATCGGCAGCAGTCGTCGGACATCTCGTTCATCGCTTGTTCACTCCGTTCATGCGTTCGTCGTGTTGTTGGGGGAACAGCAGCCGGCGCTGGGATGTCGGTGCTCTACTGAGTCGTGAGTCGCGGAACGCATTGGCCATTCGTTCCCTTTTTCCCCAAATTGTATGTCGTGTTCGCACGTGACTAGGTATGAGAGCGCGGCCGGGTATGAAGTGGTCAACTTCTGGTCGGAAGCGTATCGATCGGTTTGGTGTTGCGACTGAATCGCAACATGACTTCAATTCACAACTGATCTCAGACTCAATACGAAACACTTCAGATGTAGAGACAAATAGACTTTATTTACAAACTTAAAGCAAACAATTAAGGGCTGGTATGTCGTGGCGGTCTACTCGGGTGCCGAGGCCGAGTAGCCGGAGTGGAGGAATAGATTACATTTGTGGGACAGACAGCGAAGACATGTGCTCTCTTGCAGAGCCTTCTCAACACTCTCCGAATATAGTGAAAATACATTTCTTATATAGGGTTTCCATACAATAGGTTAGCATAAGAGGTGAGTATAGCGTAAAAGTGAAATACAAACTAAATGTGAAAATACATTAAAAATTAATATACAGTAAAAGTCAATTCAAACTAAAAGTGAATATACAATGAAAATGGTTTTGACTCTAAACTATTAAAATTAACTTGCTAGTAATTAGTTCGCTCATAAATTACGGTTTTGCATCTAACAATATGCACGTCTTCACCAATCAGTTTTCGATGACATTTTCGGCAATACTTGTTATAAACAATATTATTTTATTTGCCATATTTGCACGGCCCGTATAGTTGTAGAAAAGACTTTTTTAAACAAAAAAAGTGAACGAAAAAAAACTTAGAAAAAGTGTTATATTTATATGCAAAGTATTTTTTTACTGTATATACTATATACAATGTTTATGTATTAAGCAATTAACGCATTCGCGCTTAACTTTTTTTCAATTAAAAAACATTTTTGGTCAAAAAAATATAAACGACGCGTTTCTTTTTGTTTTTTAATTGCTTAAATGTTTAAAAAAAACTTAAATTACATAAACATATGTTTTTGGTCTAATTTAATTATGTAAATTATATAATTTTTATTTCTTAAGTGAATTATTTGTTTTTATTTTTAGTTTTTTACATAAAATATATATAAATAGTATTTTTATTTTACTGTTATGTAATATGGCAAACCTATATCCACACCTATTCTACTTATAATATTGAAATAATCATTGGTTTATCGATTATAATATATAAAATAAATATATTTGTCGTTCCAAACGATAACCAATGCAATAGCAATACCTTTGACCAAAAGCAGAAATTGTATTCAGAAATCTCCGAATAAGTGGAATAATATAATTAATTAATGTATAAAATATTAATTAATAACTTAGATTTAAGCATGTTATTTAGCGATTTTAATTTAAGTAATTAGTTAATAGATAGAAATAAAGTACTTGAATCATGCCAATATTACTGGTATAATAAACAGCTAGGCTAAACATAAGCGCATTCGGTATTCCATAAACAATTGCTTCAAATGGCGTACAAAATGCTATGTATCGTATAAAAGTAACCATGCCACTAACAAACGGTATAATAAAAATATTAATCTTAAACAAAATTAATAAACATTTCAAACGATTTATTAATTTTTTAATTGCTTTCACATCTGAAATGCCATTGATTTTAAGCAATTGCGGACTTCTTAATACTTTTAATATTACCAAAAATGTCGGTTTTATATCATTTCAGTAGTTATAGTAATATATTAATTGAATTCCAATTGTAATCGAAAAAAATAAATTTGTTAATAAATTAGTATGTAAATGCATATTAAAATGATGTCCGTAATCACTAAGAATGGTTAATAAATAAGAATTTTTATTAGTTAACATAAGAATAATCTGCTTAATAAACATTAATATTTGTACAAAGAATACGACAATAGGTTTGTGTAATAGAGATGTTCTGTGAAGTGAACTGACGTTCGGATTGTCTGTCGGCAGACATAACCCGATTCTAAACAAATGACTTTCAGCGATATTGATAATGTCATGTTGGTTATTGTTTATCAGAATAAAATTACTCATGTTTAAAATAAAATAATTTAATCAAGTATTTATTAAAAACAAGTCAATACTGAGTTAAACGCTCAAATAACATTTGTATAGCTACACATAATAAAATTATTATGCGTATTTTTTGTTTATAGGTAAATGTTATATATGGTAATATTAAATATTGACACATATTAAATTATTTGTTAGCTAAACGTTAATTGAAACTATAAATAAGTTTATTCATACACTGAATATAACATAAATATTTATTTTTAAATATATTTCTACATACATCATAATGATATTAAGTTTATATTAAAAATATAATTAGCTAAGTTATTATGCATGTGCCAATATAAATAAACATTGTAAATTAACAGAAATTAACATTAAAGTTCAATTAAAAATTTGTAATAAAAACATATTAAGAGTAATTGTTATGGGAAGAATTTAATTATTTGTTATCTACATCAAATATAACATTTATAAATTTATATATTCAATAAATTTAATTAGTTGCACATGAACTATAACAGTAAACTTACAGTTAATACTAATTTTGTACTGTATATATAATATTTATATTTTATTTATAATGTTTTTAAAAACTTGCTAAACATTTTAGATATGTAGCTTTCTAAAAATATAATTATATAAATATAAATTTTTATTAAAAGTATGAGATTTTAATAAATAATTTTCTGAATTAGCAATATTTTTTTCGATTAATGTTAATAATTATAACAATATTATTTAATTATAATTAAGAGATTACTACGACCAAACATTGTTTAATAATTGCATGGTTGAGTAGAGTCTCATGTGAAATTATATACAGTTATATATTTGATTTCTTAATCAAAAATGGTATTGGTATTAAAAATGCTCAAAAGTTATTTTATTGGTGTTTATTTCTTTTAATAAACTTGCAACACATTAATGACAAATAAGCAATAATCTGTTAAATATAAACATTTATATTAAGATTTAGTTTTAAATGCTTTTATATTTAATTAATAATACCTTGTAACATTGAAATGTGTTGACAGTAAATAATTTCCAAACAGTATAACCAACGCGTTTAGCGCTACTCCTTTCAATTAATGTTAGCATCTAAAATAATTTTTAAAAATAAAATATATATTTAATAAAACTTATTTAAATCCGTTAAATACTTTAATATTATTTCTTAATATTATTGAATCAATCTTATTTTTCTGTAAATAAATTATAATTGATAACCAATGCAAGAATTTATACGATTTATTCGCTTCGGAATTGATTGCTGAAGCCGTGAAGATTACAAATAAAAATATGCATGATACAAACAGAAATAAATATATGAACATGTATTTCAATGCCAATATCATTGGTTTATAAATTATAATATATATAATAAATATATTTGTCGTTCCGAACGATAACCAATACAATAGCAAAGTCTTTGAATAAAAACTAGTATTATATTCAGAAATTTGTAAATAAATTGAATGAAATCGTTTATTCATATATAAAACATTCAAACTGGATTTTGATTTAAGCATTGTATTTAATGATTTTAGTTTTATCAATAAGAATTTACTTATAATATAATAAATAGCAAGATCAATCATTCCAATATTAGTGCTATAATGAGCAGTAAGGCCAAATAACAGTGCATTTGTTATCCCATAAACAATTGATTCAAATAAAGAACAATGTATAATATATGTAATTAGAATAATCAAGCAACCATTAATAGGCATAATGAAAAGTCTATTTATTTTAGCAAGGAGTAATAAATATTTCCATTCACATTGTAATTTTGAAATAGCTTTCATATCTGTAATGCCATTCACTATTAGTAAACGCGGATCTCTGATCACTTCAAACACTGCAAGAAATGTCGGTTTTATACCCATTCTGTAGTTATAGTAATATATAACTTGAATACCAATTCCAACTATTATAAGTAGATTTATTAATATGTTACAATAAATACGTATATTATAGTAATGCCCATAATCACCAAGTATGATTAGTAAATAGGAATTTTCGTTATTAATACTCATAATAATAATGTTTTTAACAAACAATATTAATTGTACAACGAATACGACCATAGGTTTGTGTAATAGAGATGTTCTGTGAAGTGAACTGACGTTCGGATTGTCTGTCGGCAGACATAACCCGATTCTAATTAAATGTTTTTCTGCACTATTATTAAATTCAGCTGGATGGTTATTTCTTTTCAAATTAGACATACTTATAATTAATATTTTGTTTAATTAATTTATTAAAAACTAGTAAATGATAAATTGTATACCTAATGTACAATTGATAAAAAAATCTAACACATATATGTTTAATATACTCTATTTATTTATTGATTTAATTAATTGCTTTTTATTGACTAATTTATTTTCACGTCTATTCTTATAATTATTTATTCTAACATGTTCAAAGATATATTTTAATAATTAAACTCGTATTAATTATTAAATAATAAAATCATTAACACTAATTAAATTATTTTCATGTTTTGTCTCGAAGATATGCTATACATTATATAATATAAATCAATAAATCAATTGGTGTTAATATCTACTAAATGAGAATATTAATTGAAATAATAATATTCAAAAAAATTTTAATTTGGTCAATTTTATAAAATAAAATATTTAATATAATATAATTTACACAAAATTATAAACCTAGAATTGAGAAAATTAACATTATATAAATAGAAAAAATTAACATTAGTATAGACATGTTAAACATGTTAAAAATTAAAATATTTATTATCATTATCAAATTATTTGAAATTTTTATATATTTATTGACGCTTATTTCTTTTAATAAATTTGCAAAACATTAATGACAAAAACGCAATTGTCTGTTAAATAAAAACGCCAACATGTAAAATGATCTTTACAGAAAAATTATTTATACCTTGTAGCATTGAAATGAGTTAATAGTACATAACTTCCAAACTGTATAACCAACGCGTTTCGTGCTATTCCTCTCAATTAACACTAATAACTATAATAATTAAACAATAAAAACACAGACATTTTTATGAAATATTATTAAATAAGTTGGATGTAATTAATAAATGTTATTTACTCACTTTGATATTAAGTTTTAAAATTTTTAGATTAATAAATGTTTTATTTTTGTATAAAAACATATAAATGAATAATCTGTTTAATATTTTATACGATTTATTTGCTGCGGTATTAACTGTTGATGCCGTATATAATACCATTAAAAATATGCATGTTGCAAAAATAAATAAATACATAAAAAAATATTTTAGTGATATAATTATTGGTTTATAAATAATAAAATATAAAATTAATATATTAATTGTTCCAAATAATAGCCAATACAAGAGCAGAGTTTTTGACCAAAAGTTGTTATTATATTCAGATATTTCCGAATAAATCGAATTAAATGCTTTAGTTATTTTTGGAATATTAATAATAAGTTTAGATTTAATCATGTTGTTTAATGCTTTTAATCTAATTATTAAATATTTACTTATAAAACAAAAATAAACCAGCTCAGTCAAACCAATGTTACTTACATAATGAATAGCAAGACAAAATATTAGGGTATTTGGTATACCATAAACAATAGCTTCAAATAACGCACAAAATAATATATAAGGTATAAGCATTATCATGCCACCAAATAAAGGCAAATTAATGATTAAATTGATTTTTGCTAAAATTAGCATGTATTTCCATTTCTTCTTTAATATTGCAATGGCTTTCACATCTGTAATGCCTTTCATCTCAAGTAAACGCGGATTTCTAATCACTTCAAACACTGAAAGAAATGTCGGTTTTATACCAATTCTATAATTATAATAATATATTATTTGAATTCCAATTGCAAATAAAAAGAATAAATTTGTAAATAAGTTACTGTATATATGCATATTAAAATGATGGCCATAATCGCCTAAAATAATTAATAAATACGAGTTTTTTTTAATAAGCATTAAGATTGTTTGCTTGATAAACATAAGCAATAGAACAGTGAATACGACAATAGGTTTGTGTAATAGAGATGTTCTGTGAAGTGAACTGACGTTCGGATTGTCTGTCGGCAGACATAACCCGATTTTAAACAATTGGTTTTCAGCATTATTGATGAGTTCATCTTGGCAATTGAATTTTTTAAAAATAACATTAAGCATAACTAATTATAAATTAATTAAACTCTACGACTAAATAAGAAATTAAATTATTATGTAGCAAGTAATAAAATATAACATCAATGGGATTTATTTGTAAATAACATTTACTTTAAATTGTTAAATACAAGTTAGTAATTTTTAAAATTTTTATAGTTAAACATTCATTAATATTTAACAATTTTTGTTAGTTTATTATTGCATTTATTATTATGCCAACATGTTTTTCAAATGCGATTAATTAAACTGAATCATTAAATTTAAGTAAAAACGATAATTAGTGAAGTTTGTCATGCATGTGCCAATACACAGAATAAAATTAACATTAAATTTCAACATTTATTGAGTACATACTAACATTGAATTTTAATTAAGCATTTATAAACAAAATAAAAACTAATTAAATAAACAACTTAATATATTTTATGAAATAATAATACAAGAATAAATATTAACAATACGAAATATACTAAATAATTATACAATGAAGGATAATTTGTGCCATTTTTGGTAATTTTATATGTTAAATATTAATATTAAATAATTATAAAATAGATAAAATAATTATAAGATAAATTATTTTATTTATTAATTGTCGCCTGTTTCTTTTTATAAATTTGCAAAACATTAACGATAATAACGCAACAATCTGTAATAAATAAATATTATATAATTTAATAACATTATACACATTTCTGAAATACCTTGTAACATTGAAATGAGTTAATTGTAAATAATTTCCAAACTGTAAAACCAACACGTTTAGTGCTATTTCTCTCGATTAATGACATTAACTTTGAGAATAAAAATGATCTAATTATACTGTGCAATATATTAAACGTATTGTTTAATATATTTTATATATATATTAATAAAATTCTTACTTTGATTTGATTTCTGAGAACTTTTCTATTAATATGAGTTTTGTTTTTGTTAAATGACATTACAATTGATAATCGATTCAATAATTTGTACGACTTATTAGACTCGATATTAATTGCTGAAGCCGTAAGCAGAACAAATAAAAATAGACATGTTACAACGGCAAATATATAGCTAAAGAATAGTTTCAAAAACAAAATCATTTGTTTATAAATAATCATGTACAATGTAAATATATTTGTCGTTCCTAATGACACCCAAATTAATAATAAATATTTTGACCAAAAGCTGGTATTATATTCAGAGATTTCTGCATAAATTGAGTTAAATGATTGTGTAATATATGGTATATTATTAGCTGCCGTTTTCAATTTAAGCATGTTATTAATTGATTTTAATTTAATTTGCAAATATTTACTTAATACATAAAAATAGACAATTTGAGAAATACCATTGTAACTGCTATAATGGACACCAAAACTAAACATGATTGAATTAATAATTCCATAAACCAATGTTTCCGTTGGGGAACAATATAAAAGGTAGATTATTACATTAAACATACCACCCGATAATGGTATGAATAACATTGTATTAACTTTTGTTAATTAAAGAAAATATTTCCATTGATTTTTTAATTTTTTAATGGCTTTTATATCTGTTATGCCATAAGTGTTAAGTAAACGCGAATTCAGAGTCATTTCATATACTGCAAGAAATGTCGGTTTTATACCAATTCTGTAGTTATATTAATACATAAGTTGCGCACCAATTGTAATAATATAAAATAAATTTATTAAAACATTACAGTGAATTCGCATATTGAAATAATGTCCATAGTCACCCAAAATGATTAGTAAATACCAGTTATCATTAAGAAAGATAAGAATAGTTTGTTTAATAAATTGTATCATTTGTACAATGAATACGACAATAGGTTTGTGTAATAGAGATGTTCTGTGAAGTGAACTGACGTTCGGATTGTCTGTCGGCAGACATAACCCGATTCTAAACAAATGCTTCGACGCGTCCGTCAGCACCAGATTGGGTAAAGAGATTTTGTTAAATAATAACATTATATCAATACATATTATTAGTAAACTATGAATGTTAATATAATATTAGATGATGTTTTTGTAGTTTATTTATACAATATATTAGCGCTATTAATACATTACACATTTATAATAAAAATACAATAGGTATTTCAAATATTGTAAATATAATTATACAAAGCTATATTCTTAAATCAATTGTTCTTAGAATTTTAATAAGATTTATGAAGTTTTAAGTATTTCTACATAAACCATATAGTTCAAATTTAAATATAATAAGTATAGTATTGTATAAATTTTATAATTAATTAATTAAGTAATTTAATAGCAATCTGTATAATATTATGTTATTATATAAATGTATATACAATAAAGTGTATATCGTAACATAGTCAAAAATCAATCTAATAATATCTTGTTTAAATTTTGAATTTATTAGAAATATAATTAAGCATTTATTAACAAATAAAATAATATGTTAAATGTTTGAGATCTCGCTGATAATTATTTATAATTTGTATTTTTAAAATCTTATTAATAAATTCAATACATAATATAAAATTTTAATTAACATAATATACATAAATATTTTTTATAAAATAAATACCATATAGTTTTCACATTTTATTGTCGCTTGTTTCTTTTTATAAACTTGCAAAACATTAATGATAACAAAGCAATTATCTGTAAAGTAAAAATATTATATCTAATAAATATATTTAAGCAAGTTATTTAATTAAATACTTTGTAACATTGAAATGAATTAATTATAAACAATTTCCAAACTGAATATCCAACGCGTTTTGTGCTGTTTCTCTCAATTAAGGCCAATAACTGAAATAATAAAAGCAGTTTCGATATATACTAGTTATTATAATATACAGTTATAAATTAACTGTAAATATTAAATGCATTAAAATTACTTGCTTTTATTTTATGTCGAAAAGCTTTTTTATTAATATTAATTTTGTTATAATGTGTAGATTGTATAACTGATAATAGATTTAATAGCTTATACGATTTATTAGCTTCGGTATTTAGACAGGAAGCCGTATACAAAACGAATAAAAATAAGCATGTTACAACGAAAAATAAATAGCTAAACAGTAATTGCAGCGTGAAAATCATCGGTTTATAAATAATCATGTATAATGTAAATATATTTGTTGTTCCTAATGAGACCCAAATTAATAGCAAAAATTTCGACCAAAAACTGGTATTATATTCAGAAATTTCTGAATAAATTGAGTGAAATAATTGAGTAATATATGGAATACTAATAACTGCAGACTTTGATTTAATCATGTTATTAATTGATTCCAATTTAATCAATAAGTATTTAGTTAGCAAATAAAAATAGACAACTTGAGATATACAAAGGTAACTACCATAATGAACGGCTAGACTAAACATGATTGAATTTGGAATTCCATAAACAATAGTTTCCATTGAAGAACATAATAATATATACGGGATAAAATTTATCATGTAAGTTGAAAATGGGAAAATATATATTGTATTAATTTTGGTTAAAAATAATAAGTATTTCCATTGAGTTTTCAACTTATTTATTGCTTTCACATCAAAAATGCGATTAATGTTATGTAAACGCGAATTCAATATCACTTCAAACACTGCAAGAAATGTCGGTTTTATACCAATTCTGTAGTTATAATAATATATTAGTTGATTCCCGATTGTAATAACATAAAACAAATTTATTAATATGTTACAATATATGCGCATATCAAAATAATGACCATAATCACCAAGAATAATTAACAAATAAGAATTATCATTAATTAAAATAAGGAACATGTGTCTAAAAAACTGTATCATTTGTATAATGAATACGACAATAGGTTTGTGTAATAGAGATGTTCTGTGAAGTGAACTGACGTTCGGATTGTCTGTCGGCAGACATAACCCGATTCTAAACAAATGGCTTTCCGCGTCTCTTAACAGCGTATTTAGTGAAAATATTTTGTTAAATGGCATTTTAATAATTCGTATCGATATCAAGTATGTTGAATTATTTGTTTGGCTGCAACATTCTAAGTAGAACATTAGAAATAGAAAGCATAATATAGATTGCAAAACTAATTCATTAATCATAACTTATTTATCGATTAAATTTTAAGTATAACAAAATATATTTTTATAAATAAACTTTCAATATTTCAACATTAATATTTAATTACATTCTTAATTATACTTTTAAAATATTTTATTATAAGTGTTATGTAATTTTATAATTTTTATTAATATAATTATTTGAAACAATAATTAAACTATAAAGGGTGTATAAAATTCCGTTAATATATGGTTTAATCTATATTAAATTAATTATATGGGTTTATTGTTAGATTATTTATGTCCGTCTGTTTCGTTTAATAAACTTGCAAAACATTATTGTAAAGACTGATATAATCTAGAACATTTATAAATAAATTATTAGACATGAAATATTAAACAAATACCTTGTAATATTTGAATACCTTGTAACATTGAAACGAATTAATAGTGAATAATTTCCAAACCATATAACCAACGCCTTTATTGCTATTTTGCTCAATTAATGATAATAACTATGTAAATTTAATTAAAAATTATACATTAATAAATATTATATTTTATTTGATTATAAAATTACTTTCATGTGATGTCTAATTGTTTTCACATTAATATTATATTTGTTTGTATTTAAAAACATTTTAATCGACATTTGATTTAGCAGTTTATACGATTTATTCGCTTCTGAATTGACGGCCGAAGCGGTGAATATAACAAAGAAAAATATGCATGTTACCATTAAAAATATATAAAGCCAGAAATATTTCAATACCATGATCATTGGTTTATAGATTACAATATACAGGGTAAAAATATTTGATGTCCCGACTAAAAGCCAAAATAATAGTAAATACTTCGACCAATAAGTCGTATTATATTCAGATATTTCCGCATATATTGAATGAAATGAACGAATAGTAGGCATAATATTAATATTAGACTTTTGTTTAAGCAATCTATTTAGTAACTTTAATTTGATATGTAAATATTTGCTTAATAAATAAAAATAGACAACAAGGTAAATATTAATATTACAGCTATAATTAGCAGCAAGGCAAAATAAAAGTGCATTTGGAATACCATAAATTAAAATTTCGAATGGTGTACAAAATACAATGTAAGTAACTAATGTTATCGAGATGCTAAATACAACCATGAAACCATCTGAATTAAACTTGCTAATAATTACTAAATATTTCCATTGGTTTTTCAATTTTGCAATGGCTTTCGTATCTGCGATACCGTACTTGCGTTGCAAACTCGGATCTGTTATCACTTCAAACACCGCAAGAAATGTCGGTTTTATACCATTTCTCTGGTTATAGTAATACACGAGTTGTGAACCCATTGAATGTGAATAAAACAAATTTGCAATAATGTTGCAGTGAACTAGCATGTCAAATTGATGCGCAAAGTCGCCCAATACAATTAGCAGATATGGATAGCTATCACTGATTAGTATATTTATAATATCTTTAACAAACATTAGTAGTAATAACAGGAATACGACAATAGGTTTGTGTAATAGAGATGTTCTGTGAAGTGAACTGACGTTCGGATTGTCTGTCGGCAGACATAACCCAACTCTTAATAAATGTTTTTCAGCGTTATTGACAAACTGTTTATGTTGATTATTTTTGCGTAAAATTGTTTTCATGATTAAATTACGCTTTGTTTTACTATATCCTTAAACACAATTAATACTTAAATATCAAACTAAAATACTAGTATAAATTACGATATGACAAATATACATTTTGTAATAGTACTATCATTTATTGTATATATTATTTAAATTAATGATATATTTATTTTAAAATTATATTTTGATTTATAAATACAACATTCATTAATCTAATGTATTGATTACTTGTCATATAACATTTAATAAATATTGTATTGATTTTTATAGATAATACGTTTGTTTTAATAGCAATATTTAAATTTAGCATATTATTAATATAGAGTAACGTACTCACATTACATACTTATTCACGTAGATGTAATAAGTTTGTTTATATTTATAAATCATAAGTTTATAAAATATAAATTATGATTTAAACGTTTTTAAAAATAATATTAGATTAGCAAGTATTTGACAAATTATAAACTATTACATTTTTCTTCAATACAATGCAAATATGTATTTTTAATTATCCCAAAATACAATAATACATTGATAATAAATTTTATATTAATTTGCTTTGCAAAGCAAAACATTAACGTTTGAAACAGAATAAAATATTTTGCGCAATAATAGATAATTTATTAAATAAAAACTTCAATGATTATTAATTAACATTTATAACTATATAGAGAATAAATTAATCAGTATATTTACATCGGATTATTAATAGATAATGCAAAATAATGTTAAGCATTTGCTTGTTGTTTTCGGTTTCTTTTTATATATTTGCAAAACATTAATAAAAAGAATGCAATTATCTGTCAATTAAAAAAAAAAGTACCATGTATAAATTATTTAATTTAAAACAAAATAAATAAAATACCTTATAACACTGAAACGAGTTAATTGTAAATAATTTCCAAACGGTGAACCCAGCGTTTTTAGTGCTACTTTTTTCGATTAATGATAACAGCTTAAAAAATTAGAACAAGTATATTTTAATATAAATATTTGATTAAATATTAAATATGTCACTTACTTTAATGTGATTTCTAAGAATTTTCGAATTAATATGCGTTTTATGTTTGTTTAAAAACATTTTCATTAATAATAGATTCAATAATATATACGACTTATTTGCTTCGCCATTGAGTGCCGATGCAGTAAATATAACAAATAAAAATGTTAATGTTACAAAAATACACAAATATATAAAGGTGAATTTAATTGCCAAAATCATTGGCTTATAAAGTATTATGTACACAACAAATATATTTGTTGTGCCTAATGATAACCAAAATAATAGCAAGAATTTCGACCAATAACTTGTATTATATTCAGATATCTCGGCATAAATTGAGTTAAATGTTTGGCTCAAATATATGATATTCGTAAATGATTTCGATTTAAGCTTATTGTTAAATATGTTTAATTTAATAATTAAAAATTTACTTAAAATATAAAAATAGACAATTTTCAAATTGAGCAAGGTACTGCCATAATGGACAGATAGGCTAAATGAGAGCGAATTCGGTAATCCATAAACAATTGCTTCAAAAGGCGTACAAAATACTATGTATGGAATTAAAACTACCAGTGAAGCAATTAGAGGAAGATTAATAATTGTATTGATTTTTGATACAAATAGCAAATATTTCCATTGGCATTTTAATCTTGTTATTGCTTTTTGATCTAATATACCATACGTATGTAGTAAACGTGAATTCATTATTACTTTATATACTGTAATAAATGTCGGTTTTATACCATTTCTATAATTATAGTAATATATTAATTGAGTGCCGATTGTAATCGTAAATAATAAATTAGTTAAGATGTTAGTTTGTACACGCATATTAAAATGATGACCATAATCACCAAGAATGATTAGTAAATACGAATTATTATTATTAATTGATATAAGAATAAATAGTTTAAAATATATTATCATTTGTACAATGAATACGACAATAGGTTTGTGTAATAGAGATGTTCTGTGAAGTAAACTGACGTTCGGATTGTCTGTCGGCAGATATAACCCGATTCTATACAATTCATTTTCCGCATCTTTTAACACTAGATTTGATAATGCTATTTTCTTTAAAAATGACATTTATAAATAAAATATTTTTTATATATTATTTTGTTTATTAAATATTGCATATATTATTTATAAAACAATAATATTAAGAAATTAAGTTATTTATAATTTTAATGTTTATTGTAGCATATAAGTTTTTAAAATTCCTATTATTGCTCGATGCATTTTATTTTTCTTAGTATATAATTTGTATAATAAATTATCAAAACTTCATTCATTAATTTAATATATTGACATTTGTGTTTTCTTATAAATTTTATAATAAAATAGTATAAAATATAATTTACTTATATTATTTATTTTTAAAATAATATAGCAGCAATTAAAAATATTCTAATTTTATTAATTTTTAAAATAAATCAGTATAAATTTGACTATATTATGACTTGCAACAAAACTATATGCACTTAAAAAATCGTATACAATATTGCTCAACTATGTTTGCAAACAAACTTAATTTGCATCACTAATACACTGTTTGTTTTTTATAATAAAATTTTTTAATTTAAGTTATAACATAAACTTGATTCTTATTTAATTGTATAATAATTGCAAAAGCATTGTATTTTATAGAAACAATATATTTTTTTAATTAATTATGTAAGATTTTACATAATTAGCAAAATAGTAAATATTTAACAATTATACACAACATTTTTAATAAATTATTATATTTTACGGTTTCGTTTAATAAATTTGCAAAACATCAATGATAAAAATGCGATAATCTAACAAACAATTAAGATCAAACATTTATACGTAATGTATAGCATGTATATGAAATATTCAATTACCTTGTAGCATTGAAACGAGTTAATTGTAAATAACTTCCAAACTGTATAACCAACGCGTTTATCGCTATTTCGCTCGATTAATGATAATAACTATAAAATTAATAAATTTTTACATAATTAATAATATAATATTTCATTTAATATTTTATAGATTTACTTTGATATTATTTCTAATTAATTTCATGTTATGCCGATTTTTACTTTTGTTTAAAAATGTTTTAATCGAAAATAGATTTAATAGTTTATGCGATTTATTTGCTTCACGATTAACATCGGACGCCGTGAATATAACAAATAAAAATAAGAATGTTACAAAAACAGATAGATATGCAAACGTATATTTTAGTGCCATAATCATAGGCTTATAGATCAAAATATACAGTGTAAAAATATTTGTTGTGCCAAACGATAACCAAAATAATAAAAATATTTTCGACCAAAAGCTGGAATTATATTCAGATATTTCCGAATAAATTGAATGAAACAATTGAATTGTTGTTTGGATATTAATAATTGAGTTTGATTTAAGCATGTTGTTAAGTGATTTTAGTTTAATGGATAAATATCTACTTAACACGTAGAAATAAACAATTATAGAAATGCCAAGGTAACTGACATAATGAATAGCAAGGCCAAATATGAGCGTATTTGGTATACCATATACAATTGCCTCTAACGGAGTACAGTATAAAATATATGAAATTATGGTTATTAACCCAAACGATATTGGCAAAATTACAATTGAGTTTATTTTTGCAAATAGCAATAATAAATTCCATTCATATTTCAATCGTGTTATTGCTTTTACATCTGAGATGCCATAGGTTTGAAGTAAACGCGAGTTTAGTACCACTTCATAGACTACAAGAAATGTCGGTTTTATATCCTTTTTGTAGTTATAGTAAAATAATATTTGATTTCCAATTGTGATAAACAAGAATAAATTTATTAAAATGTTACAATGTAAACGCATATTAAAATGATGACCATAATCACCAAGAATAATTAATAAATATGAATTGTCATTAACTAGAATTAGAATCATTTGTTTAATAAATATTAGCGTTTGTACAACGAATACGACAATAGGTTTGTGTAATAGAGATGTTCTGTGAAGTGAACTGACGTTCGGATTGTCTGTCGGCAGACATAACCCAACTCTACATAAATGGCTTTCAGCGTCTCTTAGCACCAGATTGAGTGAAAATATCTTATTAAATAATAACATGTTTTTTATAATATTCAACTATATGTTTTTAACTATATTTATACATATACACTTATTGTTATTATTTAAAAATATCATTTAAATATAAAATATATACATTATATTTAATTGAGTATAGACTGATCTAATGTCATTATTTGTTGACAGTGTTTTAAGCTAAATATATATATTTTATAAATAATTTCAAAATATTTAATGTTAGTTTTAAAACTGCATTCATTAGTCTTATTTAATGATTTTTGAAGTTGCCTAAGATTTTATAAATAAATTTGCTTCTACATTTATATGATTACAGTAACTTTTAATAAACTTATAAATATACAGTATATTTATATAATCAAACAATTATTATATTATTTTTAAATTATATTTATTTAGTATTCATTATAAAGAATACAAATAATGAAGATTAGCAGCAAAAAATTGAAATGTAGTAAAACTTTGATAAACTAATAAATTTTATTAAAATAAATATAATTTTTGTAATGATATCTATAAAACACATATATTCTCAAATTTTTTTTACAACTAAATTAATTAATGATTATTTTGTTTTAAATTTCGTTTTATATATTTGCAAAACATTAATGACAAAAACGCAGTTATCTAAAAATATAAATGATTATATTTAAGTTTATTTATATATATTTACAAATAGTAAATATTAAATTACCTTGTAGCACTGAAATGCGTTGATAGTAAATAATTTCCAAACCGTATAGCCAATGCATTTATCACTATTTCGCTCAATTAATGATAAAAACTATAATAAAAATATATTTGTATTATTAAAATTAATATTAATTTTATTTGAACATCTTAGAATAATATTTAATTTTTACTTTTAGATTATTTCTTAAAATCTTTAAGTTAATATGAGATTTATTTTTGTTTGAAAATATTTTTATAGATAATCGATTCAATAATATATATGACTTATTTGATTCAGAATTGATTTCTGACGCCGTAAATATAACAAATATAAATGTGAATGTTATAAAGACAAATAAATATGCATATGTATATTTGAGGGCAACAATCATTGGTTTATAAATAACAATGTACAAGGTAAATATATTTGTAGTTCCAAATGACAACCAAAACAGTAGTAAGACCTTCGACCAATAGCTGCTATTATATTCAGTGATTTCCAAATATACGAAATGAAATGATTGTGTAATGTATTTGATATTATATATTTTATTCGTTTTAAGCATGCTGTTAAGCGACTTTAATTTAATAACTAAATATTTAGTCAACAAGTAAAAATACACAATTAAGGAATAACCAAGATAACTGCAGTAATGACATCCAAAACCAAATACAAGCGAATTTGGTATTCCATAAACAATTGCGTCAAATAAAGTACAGAATAGAAAATATGGTATTAGCATTACTAAAGCAAATGATATTGGTAGAATAAAAATTGTGTTAATTTTGGCCAGAAGCAATAAATATTTCCACTGATATTTTAATTTTTCAACCGCTTTCTTATCGGTTATACCATAGGTTTGAAGTAAACGCGAATTCAGTATCACTTCAAACACTACAAGAAATGTCGGTTTTATACCAATTCTGTAGTTATAATAGTATATGAGTTGTGAGCCGATTGTAATCGAAAAGAATAAAATTATTATAATGTTACAATGTAAACGCATATTAAAATAATGACCATAATCACCAAGGATAATTAATAAATATGATTTATTATCAACAAGAATTCCAATTAATATCCAATAGCTTTGATGCTTAAAAATTTTTCTTAGTTATTTTTATATTAGCAAACGTC
>JAQIXC010000490.1:0-25521 GCA_034697605.1 Metabelba pulverosa | reverse complement strand
ACACGCAATAATTTTATCATTAGTTTTATATAATTATTAATTATTAATTGCACAAAATATTTATATTACTATTAAAACAATAAATACTATTTATTGTATATAATTTTATTATAATTGTTTAATCAATTAATTTTATTACATAGTGTCTAGAAAATTATGCGCATTTTTTAAAATTAGCACGATCAGTAAACAAGTTGGAATTTGTGCAGGCTGGCGGCATTTCGCAACGCTCCTAATGGCCACCACCACACACCGTCCAATTAGCATGCTTACGGTTGAAAGCCCACGCCGAGCGGCAGTCGTCGCAATCGAGTTTATCGAACACTCGCAGCGAATTTCCCGCATGTGCTTCGAGGAACGGTAGTAACAACTTCGCGTCCAAATACGTGGCCACTGGCCGTTCACCGCCGCTAATCCAAACGTCCATTTTTCGCGATATATTCCACAAACTCTTCGCTAACGACTCGCGACTCAGACGGGAATTGTCGCGAAAATACAGCACGAGTTTACTGTCGGTGCGATTTGCGCATTGAAACGCCGTGGCCGGTATGCGCGCGACGGACGTGTTGCGTAAAACTTGTTATAAAAATATTTTCTAAATTACTCGCATAACCGGTTACGCTCGGATCGAACATGTTAGCCGGGATTGTGTCAACATTATTATCGCCCCAAATTTTGAATTTATATAACCGGGTGAATTTAGACAATGTGTTAAATACGAGCTTGTTACCGTCGACGAGACTCGGATTGTTTTCAAAACGTACGCGCGTCGTGAAACGGTCGGTGCCGTTGAACGCGTGCGCGTCAATTGTTTTCAGGTTTGTCGCGCCGATTATGTCGATGTGATGGAAGCGCAAATCACCCAGGCTGTTTGCGTTCAGGTGCGTTACGGCCGTGTTTGTTAGTGTAAAACTCAAAAATTCTTTTTGTTTGTCCGTACGGCCGGCGCCGACGCGTGAGAATATCGCCGCCAAATCGATATCGGTCTGACCCGCGCACTCGATACCAGACACGTGATGTTTCGTACAGGTGCACGGCGCCAGCAGCTTTGCATCGGGGCAATCGGACGTGGTAAAACGGAAGTACATTAAATGTGCTTGCATAATAAGTAATACACTCGATAATATTGCGTCTATAAAGTTTAATTATTTAACTATGTTTTATTAAATTATGTTATACTATTAATTAACATAAATTACTATAAATGAATATTGTGTTGTGCGTCAGATGGCGCCACATGCGAGTCGTAGTCGTTGAGGAGACGAGAGGCAACGAAAACGAAAGAAGAGTTCTGACACTTGGACTGAACGGTCGCTTCTCGTGCTCGAACATCATAGCACATGTCTCACGAATTGAATTGACTTTTAATCGTTTCTTAATTTCGTTTTATCTTTTACTTCCTTATTAATAAAGTGCTTCTTAATTAAACTCCAGTCTCCGATTAATCCCGTTCACCTCCCGAACCCTCGAGTGACCGCTACCTCCCGCTAACTCCCGATCTCCCGAACCACCATTTGCAATCAGCGTTGACCGCGAACGCTCACTTCCGGCAACGCCCACCCCATACTCCCCATTAGCCTTCGAAGCCACGCGCTCCGTAGCAAATATAAATAGATCCCGATCTAGTCTACGTGCTAGGGTGTCCCCCAACGGCAGCGTTCCGCAGCCGAGGCCACTCACGGCACAAGACAATATTATAAAACTTACGTTTCATTATTAATTACGGTGTTAAATTTTAATTTTGTAATTAATATATATTTAGATTTTATTTATGCAGTAGCTTTTATATTTATAAAGTGTATAAATATGTTTAAATAAAATAATAATATTTAATTTACACAATCGGTAATTTAATCTGTTATTTTGTTGACTGACTATTAACTAAATGATCTTCGATTTAATTGTAAGGCAAAGCAAACACATTCAGTATAATGTTTTATGATATTTTAATAGTTGTTAATGTTTTCAGCTAAATACATAGTGCATGCTGATATAATCCAAACTTTTACAATATGTTCATTACGAAATTGTTACAAATTATCCATTTTTAATCACTAGGCCTTAAATTCATCTGTACAAATCTTAAAATTTTCACATTTTTATAGAGTGTTATTTATCAACAATAAACTTAAATGGTTTAAAATAGCAATATTTGATTTATCACATTTTCACTCAAAAATCTATAACTTTAATAGATATAACTATAATAAAATTAACACTATACTTGACATAAATTAATTATATAATTATTCATCAATAATTATTTTAATTAGATAAAATATTTATATTATAAATTATTAATTCTATAATATTTTTTATAATGGTTAAATCAATGTATTACATTACGTAGTGTCTAGAAAATTATGCGCATTTCTTAAAATTAGCAGGATCAGTAAACATGTTGCCATTTGTGCAGCCTGACCGTAGTCTGCCACGTTTATCTTCTAAGCCAACATTGAGCGTCCAATTAGCATGCTTACGATTGAGAGCCCACGCCGAGCGACAGTCGTCGCAGTCGAGTTGATCGCATACATACAACATATTGCCCGCATGTGCTTCGACAACCGGTCGGAACAATTTCGCGTCCAAATACTTGGCCGCTAGCATACCCGGCCCGCCGAACCTTATGTCCAATTTACGCGATATATTCCACATACTCTTCGCAAACAACTCGGGACGCAGACGGGAATTGTCGTAAAAGTATAACCCGAACCATCTGTCGGTGCGATTTTTAAACTGAAACGCCGTGTCCGGTATGCGCGCGACGGACGTGTTGCGCAAAACTACATAGCTTAATTTGCTGAGATGTCGGAACGCGTATTCGCCAATAGTGGCGATTTTGTTGCTAGATAAAGTAACAAACTTTAATTTGCTTGCAAAACCGGTTACGCTCGGGTCGAACATGTTGGCCGGGATTGTGTCGACATTATTATCGCCGTAAATTTCTAGCATTTCTAACTGGGTGAATTTCGACGCGATGCTAAATACTTGCATGTTACCGTCGATGAGACTCGGATTGTTTTCGAAGTGTATGTTATACGTGTAGCGGTCGGTGCCGTTGAACGCGTGCGCGTTAATTCTTTTTATGCTTGTTGCATTAATTATTCTGATTTGACCGAAGCGCACATTACCCAGGCTGTTTGCGTTCAGGTGCGTAATGGCCGTGTTGTTTAGCGTATATTTAAAGTATGTGCCGGCGCCGACGCGTTTGAATATTGCCGCCAAATCAATGTCGGTCTGACCCGCGCACTCGATATGGGACACAACCGGATTGTACGTACAGGTGCACGGCGCCAGCAGCTTTGCATCGGGACAGTCGGACGATTTATAAGAGTACATTAAATGTACATGCATAATAAATAATACACTTAATAGAATTGCGTCTGTAATATTTAATTATAAAGTTATAAATATTTTTAATAGCTTTGATGGCTGCAAGCAAAGAAAAGGTATATATAATTTCACCTGGGACCCGACCCACCCACCCACCCACCCAGCTAACCCGTTGATATCTCTTTGAATAACGGGAAAAATTACGCTGTTAATAGAGAGGTCTTTTGTACTTTTAACACAGTGAGTCAAACATTTTATGCTATCAGTTGTATTAAAATTTTGTTTTTGTATTTTTCGACTTTCTATATTTGCATTTAGAACGCTCTGTATTAAGAAACATAATAGCGGGGTTTATTTTGCACTTTAAATACAAGTGCTGGTAATAAAACTGCATTTGTTTTGCAATCGGGAAAAACGAAAAAAGTTGTACTAATAGTGCTGTTTTGCAGGTTAATATATAAAGAATTGCTAATATAAATAGACATTTAGTGGATGGGGGGCATTGTAAAAAATGCACATATTTAGCGTTATATTAATAGCGCGTTAATTTGAGATAGCTTACAAATGGAACACCTTGGTGAATATGATGCATTAGTGGAAATTATACTGCCATAGGAAATACATAGGGTGGGAGAAGGTGAAATTATATATACCTTTTCTTTGCTTACAGCCATCAAAGCTATTAATAATACTGTTAAACTTACGTTTCATTATTAATTACTGTGTTAAATTTTTTTTATTAGTATATTTTCAAATTATAATAATACAGTAAGCTTTTATACGTGTATTAAGTAAAAATATGTTTAAACATTTATTTAAATATACGCTTGTTATTTCTAATAATAATAATAGTTAACTTGCACAATCTGTCTAATTTGTTGACTGTGTAAACCTTTGGTTATGTCAGATAACACGCAATAATTTTATCATTAGTTTTATATAATTATTATTCATTAATCGCGCAAAATATTTATATTATTATTAAAAAAAATAAATAATAATTATTGTATATAACTTTATTATGATTGTTTAATCAATTTATTATATTACATAGTGTCTAGAAAATTATGCGCATTTCTTAAAATTAGCATGATCAGAAAACAAGTTGCCGTTTGTGCAGACTGGCGGTATGTTGCCACGCACAACTCCGCAGCTAACATCGACCGTCCAATTAGCATGCTTACGGTTAAGAGCCCACGCCGAGCGACGGTCGTCGCAATCAATTTTATCGCACACTTGCAGCGAATTACCCGCATGTGCCTCGAGGAACGGTAGGTATAGCTTCGCGTCCAGATACTTGGCCACTAACAGTCCGGGGCCGCCAATCCAAGCGTTCACTTTACGCGATATATTCCACAAACTCTTCGCTAACGACTCGCTATTCAGACGGCAATTATCGCGAAAGTATAGCCCGAGTCTACCGTCGGTGCGATTTGCAAACTGAAATGCCGTGTCCGGTATGCGCGCGACGGACGTATTGCCCAAAACTACATAGCTTAATTTAGCAAGATGTCTGAACGCATATTCGCCAATAGTGGCGATTTCCTTGCTTACAAAGTGAATGTACTTTAAATTGCTGTCAAACTCGGTTACGCGCGGGTCGAACATGTTGGCCGGGATTGTGTCGACATTATTATCGCCGTAAATATCTAGCACATCTAACTGGGTGAATTTCGACGCTATGCTAAATACGAGCTTGTTACCGTCGACGAGACTCGGATTGTTTTCGAAATGTATAGAATCGGTGTAGCGGTCGGTGCCGTTGAACGCGTGCGCGTCGATTGTTTTCAGGTTTGTCGCGCCGATTATCTCGATATTTTCGAAGCGCGAATCACCCAGGCTGTTTGCGCTCAAGTGCGTTACGGCCGAGTTTTTTAGAATGAATTTGTAGTATACTCCGGCGCCGACGCGTTTGAATATCGCCGCCAAATCGATGTCGGTCTGACCCGCGCACTCGATATGGGACTCAACCGGATTGTACGTACAGGTGCACGGCGCCAGCAGCTTTGCATCGGGACAGGCGGACATTTTAAAGCAGTACATTAAATGTACATGCATAATGAGTAATATACTTAATTGAATAGCGTCTGTAAAATTTAATTATATAAATGTATTTTATTAAATGTGTATTATTAGGTATGTGCATAAGTAATGCGTTATTTGGTATACTTTTTTCTGAACAGGGCTAAATTTTTAAATATTACTACCCAATGTAAATTTATAATATTAAATTAAAATATACACATTTAACTTTTATATATTGTATGTGTCCATTTTTGTAATAATCTAAAACATTATTATATCATATGTCCAAATAGAGCAATTTTTCAAATTTTTGGGTACTTGGTTTAAAATACGTATAACTTTTTTATTTGTAATTGAAAAAATTTGTTTGTATGAAAAGAATTAAACTTGAATAAATAATGAACATAAACATATCCTGGTCATCCTTCTATGACTTGTAGTTTTCTTGTAAATAGTATGTAAAAAGTGGTAATATTTGATATAAATAACAAAATTCAATGATAACTTGATAAATTTGCCTTATTTACCTATTATTTATATGACAATTACTAGAAAACTACAAGACATAGGAGAATGACCAGGATATATTTTTGTTCATTATTTATTCAAGTTTAATTCTTCTCATACAAACAAATTTTTTCAATTACAAATAAAAAAGTTATACGTATTTTAAATTAAGTACCCAGAAATTTGAAAAATTGCTCTATTTGGACACATGATAAAATAATGTTTAAGATTATTACAAAAATGAACACATACAATAAATAAAAGTTAAATATGTATATTTTAATTTTATATCATAGATTTACACCGGGTACTATTATTTAAAAATTTAGCCCTGTTCAGAAAAAAGTATGCCAAATACCGCATTACTTATGCACATACCTAATATATTTTATTATTAACTTATGACAATTTATCATTGATAAATAAAAATTTATACTGTTAAACTTACGTTTCATTATTAATTGCAATGCTAAATCTAAGTTTTTCATTAGTATTTTTTATATTTTAATTATGCAATAAGCTTTTATATTTGAAGTATGTAAAAATATGTTTAAATATTTATTTTAATATACACATGTTATACTGTATACAGGTATAATAATAGTAGTTAACTTACAAAATCTGTCTAATTTGTTGACTGTGTAAACCTTTCGTTATTTTAAATAACACGCAATAATTTTATCATTAGTTACATATTTCATTAGTATTATATAATTATTTATCATAAATCGTTTTAGTTATACAAATGTCACTCAACTGCCGGTCAATCGGCGCGTTTGGTATTTATCACCAAAACAAACGGCAAATATTGTAGTCATGATTAGCCCAAACGGTACGGTGAGTCGCTGTCCGGCGCACGACTCGACATACGGTTTCGAATCCGCATACGTCGGCTTCGGTTGATCTCTAATAACTAGCGTTACGTTTCAGTTAATTTGCGCCAAACTATCGGCAAAATTCGTTTCATTTAAACGCGAATTAAATTCAAGCCGTAGTCGAAACGACTTATTCGCGTCATTATCGGCGAATTGGAACGCATTCGCCGGTATGTACGCGACGGATGTGTTTCGCAACGTAAAACTATTTAAACTTCGCATATGTTTGAACGCATTTTTGCCAATCACCTTGATACTTTTGCCGTCAACTACCATGCTCTTACCATTCCATTTAAAGTCGAATGGCATGTGCGGTTGCGGATCGAATATTTCGGACGGAATGGCATCGAAACCGTTATCGCCGTAAAGGCTAAGAAAACTCAGTTCTTTAAACCGTTCGAGTGCTTCGAATACGGCTTTATTGCCGTCGGCTATACGCGGGTTGTTCTCCAGGCGTACGGCAAATGTCCATTTGTTTGTGTAATTAAACGCATACTTGTTAATATGTTTTAAGCTTGTTGCATTTATAATACGAATTTCGTCGAAATCAATGTCCGCCAATGCGTTCGCGTTGATTGTTGTTGAGTATGAAAGTCGCGAAGTGTTTGTCGCACTTCAGACCGCGGCTGACGTTCGCGAATATCGCCGACAAATCGATGTCCGCATCGCCCGAACAGCTAATCTTTGTCCGTCGTTTATGAATAAGCTGCGCACATGCGCACGGCTGCAGTAGTTGAGCGCCGGGACATTGTCGACACAAGCCGTGTATCGTTGGATTAATTAGCAGTAGCAAGACACTTATCATTCGAATATCTATTGAGAAAAATTTTACATGATGCTTATAATAATATTATAATAACTACAAATTATTTACTTAAGGAACTTACTCATTTTGCCAGTGTCTATTTTATATCACTTATAAAATAAAAATAATGTAAAATAATTAATTATATAAAATATTAAAATATAAAATTATATTAATACAAATATAATAATAACTATTATTATTTGTAAATTAATTAATTGTAAGTTGTAACATTTTTATATTAAATGCAAATTATACATTTTTAATAAAAATATTTTTAAAAACAGAAATAATTAATTGACATATCGAAAATTTGTAAAATAATTATGTAAACAACTTGATTAATAAATAAATACTGTAAACATGATTATAACATTAAACATTTTCAAGGATATGTTTTAGAAAATATTTATGGCGCTGTTTATGCACAAGTGCACGAATACAGTGCTTCGGCGCTCGGACAGTGAGTGTCATTCTTGATACATGATATGTTTGCCAATAATTTAAGCGAATTAATCGGAATTTTATCTATGATTGCCATTTATTCATGATAGTAAACATTGATTATAAAAATAGATTCCGAAAATGTCCACAATCATACTTTCTATTAAGCAGTAATTTAATTAAGTAATTTATATTTGTTTTAATCATTACACTATATTTATTTTAAAAATATAATCATACATGTTATATATTCATACATGCTTTTTATAAGCATAAACTATTATAACAAATACATAAATTTATATGCAAAAAATTTTAGAATTAATATCTTTTTAAATTTACATGTATTTATATATTATACATTGGAATATTGTTCAGCCGCACTTTTTGAAATTAACTTGATCGAGCAGCTCCAAGCCATTCGAGCACCCAGGTAGCTTATCGGAATTATAATAAGAACGCAGGTAAGAATAGTTTGCACAGCCAACAATAATGTGCCATGATGCATTCTTAAGATTGCGAGCCCAGGCCGAGCGACAGTCGTCGCAATCGAGTTGATCGCAAACCGTCAGCGCGTTGTCGGCGTTCGACTCGAGAAACGGTCGAAACAACTTCGCGTCCAAATACTTGGCCACTGGCCGTCCGTTTCCGCCGATGCGAACGATTGTGCGCTTAAAAGTAGGCAGACTTTTAGCCAATGCGTCGCTGTTTAGCCGCGAATTGTTTTGAATCCATAACTGAAACATATTTTTGCTATTATTCGCGAATCGGAACGCGTTGTCCGGTATGTGTGCGACGGATGTGTTAGATATGGATACGAATCGCAAATACGACAGATGTCTGAACGCGTAGTCGCCGATAGTCGCGATCTTTTCGCCGCTAATAGAAAACGCGTAGATCTGACTGCGAAAGCCGATTACTTTTGGGTCAAACATATTTGACGGAATTTTATCAAGGTTATTATCGCCCGATAAACGGACATGCAATAAATTTGGAAATTGATACAAGATATTGAAAACTTGTTGATTGCCGTCGACGAGACTCGGATTGTTTATTAAAGATACTCTTGTTGTGTATCGATTGGTACCGTTGAACGCGTGCCTATCAACTGTTTTTAAGCTTGTTGCATTATAGATATAAATCATCTTGAATGTAATGTTGGCGGTGTTGACAGTGTTTGCGGATAACTGGGTAATTGCGGTGTTGTTCAACTAGGAAGTGCGCTCGTGTCCCATTTAACGCGGTGCTGTAACGGGCAAATATTTTGCCTAGATCGATTTCCGAATCACCATGACACAATATTCCGCGTCGCCAGTAAATGCACGGCGCCAGCGTTTCTTCAAAGAGAATTGCACTTGATGATAAATCTTGCATGATATTGATAAAATATATAATCAAAATATCTATAAAAAAAACGATTAATTTTATGGCGTTAATTTGTTTGTGTTATTTAATAATAATAAATTTTTAAAATTCATTCTTATAATATATGCGCTTGCTACTGGCCTTATCGCAATAAAAATTATTTTTTGATAATAAAAATATAACAAGCACAAATATTTTCTAAAAATGAATATATAAATATTTAAATTGTAACCAGGAATTAAATATTTCGGCCGTTTTTAATATTTAAGTTTGCTAAAAGTTTATTTTATTATCTGATTAATATTTTAAATTTAGGTGAATAATTTTCAAATAGTAATCAATGCAAATGCACTTTATTGTTTAAAGATGACTATTTTATTTTATCTTTATTATTTTTAGCAAAACTAAACACAATGTATTTATAATTTGTAAAATAAATTTCTTGACACTAAATAATTTGATTGATTTAATATTTTATACACTCTAAGTTAAATAGCAAGATTCAAATTATTTTGAACTAAAATTTAAAACTATACTCAGACCCAAAAAAAATAAACTTTTAGAAAGCTTAAATATTGAAAATGATCGAAATGTTTAATTCCTGATTATAACTTACATTTCAGTAACATCTCGATTTTATTAAAAACTTAATCTTGATATATAATACTTAGCTATTTCTAACCAATCTAATATACGCTATTGTTTAAAATATTGATGATACAATTTATATATTTACATATATAAATAATGAATAAATATAACTGATTCAATAAACTGTTTTGATAATTAATGCATTAATGAGTGTAACAATAAAATCTTAATAGTTTTAAGTAATAAAATTAAATTAAAATATTGTTACAAAATTACATATAATTTATTATATAATTAATTTTATATTACATTTTTAAAACTTTTTAAAAATATAAATTTAATCTTTCACAATATATTTATACAGTATATATTACTCTAGTAATAAGAATAACAACCTAAAAATTTTTAAAAATCGCATTTTATTTCGTAAAAACGAAAAATTAGCTTAACTTGTTTATTAACTTGTTTGTTAATATTTCTTAACTTGTTATAAGTTAAACTTAATTTAACATGTATAATTATAAATTATAATAAATATACAGACGCATATTTATAGTTGTAATTAGACATAAATAATAATTAATTAATATTATATATTGCATATATTGTAAATTTTATTCAAACTTTTAATCAATTTATTACATTGCGTAAATTGTTTAGAAAATTATGTGCATTTCTTAAAATTAGCAGGATTTGTAAACAAGTTGCCATTTGTGCATCCTGGTGCTATTTTACCACACTGCTCATCGCCGCTAACATCGACCGTCCAATTAGCATGCTTACGGTTGAGAGCCCACGCCGAGCGACAGTCGTCGCAATCGAGTTTATCGCTCACTCGCAGCGAATTACCCGCACGTGCTTTGAGGAACGGGAGGAACAACTTCTCATCCAAATACGTGGCCACTGGCCGTCCGTCGCCGCTAATCCAAACGTCCATTTTTCGCGATATATTCCACAAACTCTTCGCAAACGACTCGGGATTCAGACGAGAATTGTGGCGAAAGTATAGCGCGAGTCTACCGTCGGTGCGATTTGCAAACTGAAACGCCGTGTCCGGTATGCATAAATTTACGAAATTTGCGTAGACTACTAATTATTCTTTTAAAAATTATTTAGTAAAACACATGTTTTATTTTTGTAACTTTAAAAATAATATTCACTATTTATATAATAAGTAATAACAATAAATATATATTGAAAATTTATTATTTGCAAGTTACTATAAATATAAGAATATAAAATAGCCATAAAATATTTTGATTGTTTATTTATTAATTATTAAATATTAGTTATGCATAAATTATAATAAAATAAACAATTTAAAAATTAGTTAATAGGTTTATATTTAATTTGAAAATATTATAATTCGTATTATAACATGCTTAAAATAAAATTTTTATTAATAAATGTAAACATTTTGCTATAATATTTTAATATTCACATGTTATTTTTACCACGTTAATATTTATTAAAATATACAGTTAGAATATTAACATAAATATTTAATTAAAATTAATAATTTATAACAACTATTATTTATTAGGAATGCTTTTTATTTCACAAGAAAAAAGTTTTAGGGCAAAGAATTTTGAAAATAATTTTAAAACATTATTTATCTTGATATATTTTTGAATTATATTTATAAATAATATAATTAATCTGTCTACAGTTTAATAACAAACGAAGAAAAGAATTAAATTAACTAATTTAGTTAAACATTATATTAATTTAAATGTAATACAATTACAATTAAGAAATGTAATTTTAAGGCCAAACACAGACTTTCTGGACATCATCGAACACTAAATCAGCAGGACACTTTTTTTCGTACGCCCAGCCATTGACGCATTCAATAAAATAGTGCGGATTCTTCTCAGCTCTCATCACCGAGTATTCTACCCCGGTACAATCGATGGGCCCGATTTGATGTGTATGTTCCACTATAATAGTTAATTAACAATGATAATTAAGCAAATTCAAAAACTCGATATAGTTTAATAATAAATTATTGTTTAAATGATTAAATATAAAGCTATTTATTTAATAAATTAGTACCAACCATTATTTAGTTTTGGCGAGGTTTGCGGCCAAACACACACTTTCTTAGTATCGTCAAACACTAAATCAGCAGGACACTTTTTCGCGTACGCCCAGCCATTGACGCACTCAATAAAATAGTGCGGGTTTTTCTCAGCTCTAGTTACCGAGTATTCTACCCCGGTACAATCGATGGGCCCGATTTGATGTGTATGTTCCACTATAATAGATGTGAGCAGTGGTTAAGTGCGGGTTTATGGACGGTTTCGGTGAATAATAATAATATTATTATTTATATCAATATTAATAAAATTATATTTTATTACTATAATTGTACCAACTATCATTTATTTTCGGCAAGGTTTTCGGCCGCACACAGACCTTGAGCTGATCATCAAAAATTAATGTATCAGGGCACTTTCTCATATACGCCCAATCGTTTACGCACTCGACATAATAGTGCGGATTCTTTTCAGCTTGAAACATTGAGTGCGCTATTCCGGTGCAGTCAATGGGCCCGATTGTGTGCACGGGATCGGCTATAATAGCATGGACAATTAAAAAAATATTAATATAATAAAATTTTTTTTTTGCAAAATATTTTTTCACTCTATTAGCACTTTACCTAAATTCGAATTAACAGTTTCTTTGGGCCAAACACACACTTTCTTAGTGTCATTAAACACTAAAGTACCAGGACACTTTTTCGCATACGCCCATCCATTTACGCACTCAATAAAATAGTGCGGATTTTTCTCTGCTTGAGTCACCGAGTATTTCACCCCGGTACAATCAATAGGGCCAATTGAGTGAACGGGTTCGGCTAAATTAGTAAAATAGTAAAAATAAAAACACGATAAATTTAATTATTAAGAATTGAATTTTACAAACTAAAATATATTTAATTAAAAGTTTGATAGTATTTATTATACCATGAACACACACAACCACCGCATTTATACTGTAGCACTAAACAAACTTAGTAGAAGACTCTCCATTTGTAATAAGTAAAATTATTAATTACTGTACTAAATTAGTAATTTTAATAACTTTATTGTTATATACTAAGTTTAAAACTTGTTTATTTGTTATATAAATTTTTCACTTATTTATATACTTTAATTTATTACAGTTTATTATCAAGCTGCAATAATTACATCATAATAATTTGGATGTAACAGGATTAAATTAAATTTGACGTATTTCTAGAATCCGTAACAAAAAGCTTAAGGTTTGAAGTTATTATTATAATTATAAAAACTTATCATGTTAGTTTAGTGCAAACATATCCAAAAAATGTTATAACAATATTGATGTAGCATTACACAAACATGAAGATTAATTTTACGTGGTAATTGAGTTATTTCTATGAGTTACAAGTACTATTTTAGATTATATTTTTGATAATATAAAACTATTGTGTTAACATTTCTTAAATATCTTTTATGTATGAACTAAACTTACATAATTAATTTTAATAATTAAACAAATAGCAGAAAAACTTATGCTTTGTTACGGATTTTACAAATACTGTTTTATCTAATCAGGATGTAAATATTTGATCCTGTTTAATAGTAGATCATAATTACTGTAAAGATTTAATTGTACCAACTTGATAGGTTGTAATATGTTTAATTTTAAATTATATAAATGAGCAATATTGTTATATATATTTTTAAATCTTATATAATCAGAAAACTAGTGTTATATTAATCATTTTTAATCAAATGCTAGTTTTAATCAAATTATTACATTACGGAAAGTGTTAAGAAAATTATGTGCATTTCTTAAAATTAGCACGATCAGTAAACAATTTGCCATTTGTGCAGCCTGGTGGTACTTCGCAACGCTCCTCTTCGCCACCACCACATACCGTCCAATTAGCATGCTTAATATTGAGAGCCCACGCCGAGCGACAGTCGTCGCAATCGAGTTTATCGCTCACTCGCAGCGAATTACCCGCATGTGTTTCGAGGAACGGGAGGAACAACTTTGCGTCCAAATACTTGGCCACTGGCAGTCCTGGGCCGCCGATATACACGTGTACTTTTCGCGATATATTCCACAAACTCTTCGCAAACGCCGCGAGACTCAGACGGGAATTGTGGCGAAAGTATAGCGCGAGTCTGCCGTCGGTGCGATTTGCGAACCGAAACGCCGTGTCCGGTATGCGCGCGACGGACGTGTTATGAAAAACTACATAGCTTAAATTGGCGAGATGTCTGAACGCATATTCGCCAATAGTGGCGATTTTGTTGCTGTATAAGTTAATAAACCTTATCTTGCTTGAAAAGCCAGTTACGCTCGGGTCGAACATGTTGGCCGGTATTGTGTCAACATTATTATCGCCGCGCAAATTGAATTTTACTAACTGGCTGAATTTATACGCAATGCTAAATAAGAGCTTGTTACCGTCGACGAGACTCGGATTGTTTTCGAAGAGTATGTGTTCGGTGAACCGGTCGGTGCCGTTGAACGCGCGCGCGTCAATTGTTTTCAGGTTAGTCGCGCCGATTATGTCGATGCGATGGAAGCGCAAATCACCCAGGCTGTTCGCGTTCAGGTGCGCTACGGCCGTGTTTCTCAGCGCAAAAATGTAAAACCGTTTTTGCGCGTCCGTACGGCCGGCGCCGACGCGCTTGAATATCGCCGCCAAATCGATATCGGTCTGACCCGCGCACTCGATATTAGACACGACCGCATATTTCCGGCAGGTGCACGGCGCCAGCAGCTTCGCGTCCGGGCAGTCGGATGTTCGAAAACCGTACATTAAATGTACTTGCGTAAAAAGTAATACACTTAATAGAATTGCGTCTGTAAAATTTAATTCCAAAAACATGTTTTACTAAATAAAGTTATAGAGTTGTTGTAATTAATAAAAAATTAATTTCCTAAAACTTACCTTTCATTATTCATTACGGTGTTAAATTTTGCTTTTTTAATTAGTTTACTTTTAATTTTAAATTATGCAGTAGCTTTTTATACTAATAGAATGCAAAAATATGTTTAAATATAACAATAGTATTTAATTTATGCAATCTATTAATTTATTGACTGTGTAAACTTTTGGTTATACTGGCTAACACGCTAATTAGTAACATATAGTAATATTAAATTCTACTCACGAAAATAAATCGTGGTAAATATTATTTGTAAATAATAAATTATAGTGTTATAACTTGTTATATTTTGTAACAATCCGCTTAATTTTCTAATTAGAATTAAATTAGTATTTTTTAAATTAGATTATTACAATGAATACAATAATTATTAAATTATATTATTAATAATGAGTCATGTCGTAGTCATGACTGTCGGGCTTCTAATGCACTCGACATTGACCTATGGATTTGAACCCAGATCTCAGCCCAGATCCCAGTCATCACTCACCCAAACTCACTCTGAGTTTGCTTCTCACTCGACGCTCACTTTGAGTCGTCTTTAACTGTATATAAGACACAGTATTCTCTCATTTATATTCATTCGAGATGTAGATTCTCAAGAGAGCACTTCACTCTCTTCTTTTCATAATAAAGTTAGAGTTTTGTTAGACGTTGTTTGTGTTACTTGTTGTGCTCCTGACCATCGACTACGCGGCGATCCATTACTATAGTGATAGTATGCCGTGTAGACCCATACCCTCGACACAACTCACACATACACCTCGCGCTCTAGTACTTCCCGAAGTACTCGCGTCGCGTACTCGTCTAACACCGCTACAGCGAATCCGTCACTAGTGTTGGAGCACTAGCTGACGTAAATCGTCGGTCACATCTACCTCTACTCGAACTCTACTGGCGTTGACCTCTAGTGGGCTGAGTTCATATTGTTGTGGCGCGTTAGTCAAGAATTTGCACGTCACACTTGGCGAAGTCGGTAGGATGGTGGCCAACTTCCCGAAGTTGCCGGATCCCATATACTCAGCCGCTCGATCTCAACACCGTGTACTCGCGTCCCCGTTTGTGTAACAACAAACCAAGTGGTCGCACTAATACTTTTATTTACGGACACATACAGATTAGTCCGCACATACGTCCGTTATCGACTCCCGTAGTCTCGTCAGCTACACATTCAACGACCACACATATCGTTGACAACATTGTGATTCTCGCAATCACCGTTGACCGCGTATACGGACCACCAGTCAGACCAACACTGACTGCGAACTCCTAAACAGACTAACGCATTTACACAGAGAACTGTTGCACTACAGCACAGTTTAGCACAATTAATGTTCATTCACAGAAAACAGTAGTGCCGTAAGTCTGTCCATTCACCCGTCGCCGCCAATCACCCACATGGCTCTGAGCGACTTAATCATGCATTTCACCGGAACAGATAACATCAGCGTCGACCGCTAGTTCTCCGATTTTGAGGCAGTACTTTCCAAACTAGCTATAACTACGGATACGCGAAGCTCAGCTCCCATCTCAGCAAAGCTGCCCTCGAATATTTCGCCGATGAAATCGCTTCCGCTTCTACAACGATCATTTGGAACGAGTGCCGAAAACAATTCACTAAACGATTCAGCGCTACCGCAGTCACACCGTGCGCTGCAGCGCTCGAGCGCAAATTACACCCAAACGAGTCAGTCCAGTCGTTTTTCGACGACGTGGATCGTATCTCTCCCGTACCGACCTATGCGACGAGGGGAACAGATATCCTAACACTTGGATTACCCGAATCGCTTCAGACAGAAATTTTCGACACTCAGATCACGAATCCAGCCGATTGGCTCCAGCGCGCACTTGCTGTTGAACGCCAACTTGCTGCAACCAAAACACAAGTCCAGCAACTTTGTCAATCAAGTAATCCACCCAATCAATACATTACTCGCAAAACACATTGCGACATCAGTGACGACACCTCTGATTGCAAACAGTCGCCAAATGCAATGTCTACAACGCCATCTCCGCATACTTCCGGTAATTACATACCAAAGACCCTCTGCAAACTTTGCAAACGAAATGGTGTGTCTTTACGCCACTCACACACTGAGTGCACATATCTGGCCGATCCCATATTAGTCCTCACTGACCGCCAAATCCTCAACGCGTCTCTGGTCGACCTCACGTCCGCCGCACGCCAAAATATTATCGATTCCCTGGCCGACTCCACGTCAAACACAGACAATCGCCAGCGCGAATCCCATACTCAAAACTCCAGTCTCCCGTTGGACACCATTCACATTGATGGTCTCATAGACTCTCGTCCAACGCACATCACAGTGGATTTTAACTCTGATGTCGATCTGGTTTTAATAGACTGTGTGCTTGAAAACCAACTTGAATACGAACCACACAAACGGACTTTGCGCACATTTGCAAACCGTTTCATCGAAACAGTTGGCACAGTTCACGCAACAGTCATTATCGGCTTCGAGACTGCTGTTCAAATGTTCGGAATCAGTATGGACGACGTAGATGAGTCCAGCGCTGTGCCAAAAACCAAGTCACCAACTCTCGACCAGATTAGGACAACCGACGCAGACTTCTCGATATCTACGTCCGATTTCACCGATTACCTCAAAACGCACACACAAAATGTTGACTTACAGTTTGTCCAACTTATTCACGCCGATTCGGTCAGCACTTTCGGTCAATCGCGCTCTTCACCAAATCTCATTGCCGAGTCAATTCATGTCTTCCCGCTTTGACAGTCTTTCCTAGAAGACTCCGAGTCTTCGCGTCAGGCCTCCGACCTACACACAACGAAACAGTTTTCGAGACCTCATCCGACACCGCAGCTCGCTTTCACCTGATTCAATGCACGAACACATCGACTAGCATGGGCTAACCAACGTCGCACTCTAGCCAATCGCAGTCACCCACATTTCCGCGCGACTAACTGCTGATTCAAGTGTGACCACAACTGATCTCTCGTTTTCGCTCGTGTTTCCAGCGACACTGACTACACAGGCCACACTTGGCGGTCATAACGAAATAGAGATCACTACCGTTGTTCCCCTGGAACTAAAACCAACGAATTCGCTTTCGACAGCACCGACGCAACGCGTTCCTGACTTCACGGATTCCGTCCACTTCATCTTATCGAAACTCCAACCCGTGATTCCGCTCGTGCGCTCATTTGCACCGACACCCCGAGTTTATGCGACAGCGGAATTGTTTCAAAACGTTCCTAAATCTAAAATGACATCGCTTTCGCTTGTGCTCACAACAGCACATATCAACAGCACTCATACTTCAGAGTAATGCAACGCTTTGGCTTTGCATCCCGATCCAAAGCCTCCACCACTCATTCGAGAGCCTAATGTCTCGCGCATCTTCACATATGATGGTGCGCGGCCGTCTCCCTCTGCAGCTCCACCTTGGACGCCACGGCCTACAGTTAAAGCGCCGGGGAGTAAGTCATGTCGTAGTTATTACTGTCGGCTTTCAGATGCACTCGAGATTAAGCTGGAGATTTGAAGACAGATCTCAGCCCAGATCCCAGTCATCACTCACCCAAACTCACTTTGAGTTTGCTTCTCACTCGACGCTCACTTTGAGTCGTTTTTAACTGTATATAAGACACAGTATTTACTCATTTATATTCATTCGAGATGTAGATTCTCAAGAGAGCACTTCACTCTCTTCTTTTCATAATAAAGTTAGAGTTTTGTTAGACGTTGTTTGTGTTACTTGTTGTGCTCCTGACCATCGACTACGCGGCGATCCATTACTATAGTGATAGTATGCCGTGTAGACCCATACCCTCGACACAACTCACACATACACCTCGCGCTCTAGTACTTCCCGAAGTACTCGCGTCGCGTACTCGTCTAACACCGCTACAGCGAATCCGTCACTAGTGTTGGAGCACTAGCTGACGTAAATCGTCGGTCACATCGACCTCTACTCGTACTCTACTGGCGTTGACCTCTAGTGGGCTGAGTTCATATTGTTGTGGCGCGTTAGTCAAAAACCCGCACGTCACAATGATTATCACAAAAACAATATCAAAGTAAAAATTTTATTATAAAATGACAATAACTTGAATATATTCGAAATATTCGCTATTATTAATTATGTTTTCTATTGTGACGTGTCGGTTCTCAAGGGGAGAACGCAGCACAACACGATGTAGTCGTCTAATCACTTCCACTAGAGATCAACGCTTGGTGAGGATGTGTAGAGGTCGGTGGTGACCGATGTACGCTAAGCTAGTGCTTTTCTGATTAGTAGCGGAGTCAGAGATGCAGTTGGTGCGGTTCGACTGTAAAGGTGCGCGTAGAAGCGGCGGTAGTGTAGGGACACTACGGTAGACGGCGCCACACACGCGTCACTAGTCTCGGGCGGCTACACTCCAGAGAGCTTCGCCCCGAACGCAGAGGATCTCCCGAAAGGGCCTTCTCAGGTCAGTTGCCTCAGACCGGTGAGCGAGTGTGACGATGAGTACGGCGGCTGCCGTACGAGTCGAACGCGGTGTCACTTGCAATATAGACCAAAATGGCTATCCAAGATGGCGGCTGTAATAGAGCGGGTTAGTGACAGGAGTGGCCTGACCATTACCAGAATTTCGCAACTCAACGAAGAGCATTTCACATCTGGTTCTGATCAGGGGGTAGAATAAGGGGGTACACAAGGTGTCGTTACAATATAAGTTTATTGAGAGAGATGTGTTCCCAATGAGGACTACATTCTGAATGAAGATTATGTACAGAGTGTTGGGTCTTATATAGACAGATAGGCGACTCAAAGTGAGCGTCAAGTTAGAGGTACACTCAGAGTGAGTGCGAACTCAGTGTGAGTTCCGGATGTCTGGGCGAAGGTCGAGCGCTGATGAAAACCGTTCGTCACCAGTAATATGTGATTCGACTCACTATTAACGGTTGTAAACATACGTGGGACTAAAATGTAATTAATTGACTTTCATAATTAATAAAACTTTAATAAGTAATTAAAAAATGCCAAGATTTCATGAGTTCCTCACAAAAGCGATTCTGAATAGATTGATATAAAATATATATTTTTAATTGTTATGGTTAATTAGTTATTAATTTTTAAATAAAGGTAGTTTTTAAATAAGTCCCATCGTATGTAAACTCGGAAGTTTTTTTGTATAACATTTTAGTGCATTATTTTAGAGCGAAGTCGCAGCGCTAACGTCAAGAGTATAGGTGTAAAAACTGCAAATCAGGCGTTATTTTGATTGACAGTTATGACATTGCGCTCAAAGTTGAGTGACCAATAAAAAACTGGGTGATAAAAGTCCCTATATCTTAAACATTAATTAAGTCACGCCAAAGCAATTAGAGTGCTGTTCAGTAATACGTATAAAACTTGTTGACATTTTCTACGTAAATAAGTGCATTTCGAGTTCTAGATTTATAGATACATATAAGAGAGACATTGAATGTTATAAAATGTAAACAATTAATTTCTTGTATATTTACTAATAGTTTACTGTCGACTAATAATAATTATTAGTTTAAAATAATTAATTTATTATCTAAAACTAAACTACGATACATTAGTAAATTTCAGATAGATTGCAAAGATTTCTATCAAAATATATTTCATTGTTTTCTAATCATTTTGTATTTTTTGTGCAAATAAAAGCAAGTAAATTCAATTTAAATTACAATTATTTAGTATTTGACTTAAGATTTCATTTTATTTCAAGTCTTGAATCTAATTGTTTTGATTTATGCATTGTTTACAAATCCTCTCGCCTCGCTAATACAGGTGTCTTAAGACACCTGAGTTAACGATGCGAGAGGTTTTATAGACAAAATGCATTTATTTATTAGTTAATTTTCAATAAAATTTTTGGTGAAAATGATTCGTTTATTTAGTATTTAAAACTGTTTTACAGCTTCTGCAGTACTTTAGTTAAAAATATCTCAGAAAACGAAATAAATGAGAGCTCAGTGTAAAACACTTTTCTCTAAAGCAGTAGACGTATAGCGCGTACAGTCTAAGAGGTGTGTCTACAAAAAAGTCCCAGTTGTGAAACGCCTGGTGGGCAACTGCACGTTTTTGGACTTTTACTGATCCAGTTATGCGTATACTTGATTCTACTCTGGTATGTCTCCTACCGTTAATGTAATAACTTTAATAAAAATAAATACTTAAAATGCACATATATACATATATATTACGCAGGATATTTTATATGAATTAGTAACTAAGAAATTTATCACAAATGTTTCATAAAAATTTTGTAACTGTAAACTTTCGAGTATATGATGATAAGATATTAACAACGCATATTTCTACCACTACCGTAGTATTAAATAAATAGATTACACTAAACCGTAGAAACTTTATATTTATATATGTACAGCCAGTTGAAATACAAAATTTATTTTATAATTTATATAGTATAATATAAATTAAAGTGAGATGGTTATATATTTTATCATTAATAAATAATTTACATCGAGATTTGGTTACTGTTAATAGCATAAATTTTTATTACAAGATATAATGTTATTAAGCAAATTAAATAGTTTATATACTAAGATAATCGGTGAAAAAAATGACTTATATAAATCTTATATTATTAAAAAGATATAAATAAATACCTTTACAAAAATGTTAAAATATTAGTATATTATTAAAACGTCAAAGATATATAATGTATATACTGTATTTGTTAAATAGAAAATATTATACAATTAAATTACCAAATTAAAATAATGTTTATTTGTAAAATATATTAATAGTCTATTTTGCATATTATAGCATTATATACCTGTTAATACCTGTAAATTGTACACGATCTGTTATGATTTATGCTAAAACATAGTGAATTTATGGCATGAAAATATTAAATTAAATAATATAATATATTAAATTACATAAAAATAAAAGTAAATGTTATTTTAAAATTTTTACAGTTATTAGATAAAATTTAATTTAAAACTGTAAAATTAAATATTATTATGTAGATATCTTATGTAGCATTTAAAAATAATATTAGTGGACGTCTAGTAATGACAATCATATTTAATATATTTTATTTTACTGTGTAAACAAATATTTTAAATCATATGTAAATATTGAATAATAAATTAAAATAGTAAAACTCTCATATAAATAATCAAGTTTCGTTGCTATATACTTCACAATATATTTTTATTTAGTTTTGCTACAAGTTAAGTTAAATATTAGTAAATATTATAATTAATTTAGAATTATTTTTCTGCAAGATACCGGTAAAATAAAATAGTAGAAAAAAATAGTAAAATAGTAAATAATAATATTGATTGCAATTAAAAATAAAATTATTATGTCAACTAAAGTACCTGTATAAACATTAGCGCCGGCTGTCCGTGATATGATGTATCGCCGAAACCGCTAACGAACGCCATTTTGCCGATCAATCGCTTTTTGCTCAGCAGTCGCTTCGACGGCAAACAGACCGGCAGTACTTCATCCTTGAAGTGGATTCGGGTTTAGGTGCGAATTAAGCCGATGTCGTGGTATATGCGGTTCTTAGAGTAGAACTCGTGCGCGAATACACGCGACACGTGCGGGAATGCACCCGTATGTATGTGGACGCCACTCATGCGTACGTTGTAGTCGTGCGGGTTTCTAATGATAATAAAGTAGTTATAAGTTGTTAATTTTTATTATAATTTATAATATAAACTGTAATTTGTAATTTTAATATTATTTTATTTATCAAGCTTAATTATTATATAATTATATTAAATTTGTAGGTGGCCAGAAATTAATTTGTATACATGTTTTGCTATAATGCTACAAATTAGATAATAATTATATAAAAATGATCGATTATATAGTTATAAATTACATTTGCTATACAGTCTACAATCTATATTAAATTCATTAATAATTATAAGTGAATTAAAATAAATCTATTTAATTATATTTCATTAAATAAATCTATTTATTTATAAAACCACTTAAACTACTACTAAGATATACGATAATGTCATAATATAAATAAACATAAATATTTGTTGGGTAAAAGTTATAATGAAAACTGCAACAAAATATTAATTGATAAATTAATTATAATTAAAACTCTTGGTGCCAACATAATGTCTGCCAAACTTTACAAACAAACATGCATAAAGATATAATTTAAATAAATAAAAACTTGTATACAGTTGGCAATCACAAAATTTGTATTTATGATCTAAAATTATTATTAAAATAGTTATACAATATCATTATACCAATTATATAATATAAACATTAAGTATTATTATCATTTATATATTATATCATTAATAGTTATACTTAGCGTGTAAATAATCATCAATAAATAAATTATAATTTATATTAAAATAAACGGTAAACTTGACGCGATTCTGCCCTTACAGTCGCTGTCGTACAGGATCTTCACGTCGGTCTCCCGCAGACGCGGCGCCGGCTTTGCGTGATATGACATATCGCCGATACCGTTAACGAACGCCATTTTGCCGAACAATTACTTATTCGTGTGCGTTTCTAGTGAAAATCTTTTTACATTGTTAATTTTTTATAAAATTAATTATGTAAACTGTAATTTGTAATTGTAATATATTTTTGTTTATCAAACTCTATAATTATATATTATATGAAGACTTCGGATGGCGCGTGATTAATTTATATTTATATTTTGCAATCATGCAACAAGCTTGTCCACAATTATATAAATAGATTATATCGTATAATTATGTTAAATGAAACAAGCTATTTTATTTTTTAATATAATAGACATCAAAATCTTGTAAAATAAATAATGCTTTTTATATTATGTATGAACACTAATTATTTTCAATATAATATGAGTATAATATTTAATAGCATGTAGTTATTTATTTATACTTGTTCATAATATATATATACGCTTGAAATTTTCATGCTAAAAACTTATACCGTACAAAGTAAATGGGCTAGCATGTTTAAATATAAACTAAATCTGTGCTAAACTGTATAATTGTACTTAAATGTTATACAGAAGATTAACATATATTTTATATACCTAATTTTATAAACTGCAATGTAATTATTTTACTAGTTTTGTAGTATAAATAAAAATGTAATTAAAGTTTATAATAAACCTGCTGACATCTAATGAATTTATTTATGACTATTTATAAAAGTTTATATTACAACTATATTTTTAAATTTTCAGTTTCTACAGTTTTTATTTTTTACTTTATTGATTTGATAAATGCGTCTTATATTTATTTTTTAATTATTATAAATTAATTAATTAAATTATATTGTATAAATTTTAATACAAGTACCTAATTGCAAGTATTTTAATTTATCCATAATTTATCTATGGATTTTTATAATTTTATCTCTATTGTTATTGATTTAATAGCTTATAATTATTGATTATAATGTATAATATAATTTACGGCTAAATGTTTTAATAATAATTATAAATTACGAGATTTAATATAAATCATACATTATTAGATAATAGAGAATAATCATTATAAACAATTTATTTTATTTAATCATGTATTTACCTGATTTAAATTTATAACTTTAAATTTTTGACAAATATGATATTTTAATAGTTGCAATATTTATACAACAATGCTGAAATTGAGCAAACTGAATTAATTAAATGAATAGTGTTGTTTGCATTGATAAACTCAATTATTGTTTATTGCATACTGCATGTCATGATACTAATTTATTATAATAATAATCATAGTGCTAATGAATTATATAACTGGCTTATTTTTAATAAATGATTGCAAGGATAATATAATAAATGTAAATATTTAATTATATAAATTAACTGAATTTTAATGTAAAATTAAAGTAATTATTTAAATTTAAAATTAATCATGTTATAGTTAAAAAGATTAAAATGCATAATTATAAATAAACATTAAACAAGTAATTAAGCAGTTTACAAATATTGTTATTTTTTATTGATGTCTAAAGTGTGTAGAATTTATATTATATTATATTATTTATTACTCTTCATTAAAAAAAATAAATACAATATTTTTTAAAAATTATAAACTGTATATTTGTAATTAAATGGCAAACCGGTTATTCACATGTATTTTTTGTAACTAATTTTATAAACTGTAATGATATTGTTTTAATAGTTTTGTTATATAAATAGAAATGTAATTAAAGCTGACGATAAACCTGCTGACATCTAGTAATCTTATTTAAAACTAACTCTATAAGTTTAATATTAAATATATATTCTTTAATTTACATATAATTACAGTTTATATTTTTTACTTACTTGATTTAATAAATGCGTCTAGAATTTATTTAGAAAATAACATGCACTAATGTAATTTAATTATAATAAATAAATTAATAAATCAGGTTATTTAAATTTATTTAGCTATTGATTCATTTAATATCTCATATTGAAATTATTAACACATTATTTCTTAATCATATTATATATTATGTTCAAAAATGGCAATAAATAAATGAGATTATTTTATATTTAGTAACTTTGCTAAATTATAAATTTTGAAAACAAATTGCGAGAAATCCGATGTAAAGATCCCAAATCAGAGGCCCAACAAAGAGCCGAAACTTTAGATTCAAAATATTGAACTCATATCCGGCCGACGACGACGACGTC
>JAQIXC010000489.1:0-25524 GCA_034697605.1 Metabelba pulverosa | reverse complement strand
ATTCGCTTTTATGTTCATAGCTTTGGGTCAAATCCCAAACCTAATAAATGACTAATCGATTCGAATTGATAGTGAAATCGCAACAAATATAAACATAAACACAGAATAAATGAATCGAAGCATTAGGAATTGAGCAGTGTAATAGATTTGCGCGCGATGTAATTTCGAAAATTGAATTTGTTGTTTTTTGATTTATTTGTCTGCAGTCGAATGGCTGTGAATATTAATCTCTGTGTAATGTCATACGAATACAATGTAAGAACTTAGTTATGCTTTTTTAGATTTTTTGCATTAGTTTTATAAATTACGCATGGTTAGATTAAAATTTCCATGATGATATTTACTAAAATGACAGTATTATAAATAAATCCAATGCTTAATTGTCAAAATCTATACATAATAACACTTAGAAATTATGTGTTAAAAATACAATTAAATTAAAAATATTAAAAACTTTATAAAATTAATTGATAAATATTAATTACCATGAAAAAATAGTTTTGTTTATTTTTTTTGTAGATATGTAACATGTATAGAATAAGCGAGCATTCGATTCGATATGTTTTTTGTTTAAAAAATATATTTCTCCAATTGTACTTAATATCAATGTATTGTATATTAAGGGTTAAAAAATCGGGCAATAAAACGCGTTTTGAAAGTTATAAAAATAAAACTCGAAATAAATTTTAGCGCAATTTTATCGGCTATTCATTGTCGGTCCGAGAAAGCGATTGCCGGAAAAATATGGTTCCGTAAGCGTTGCTCGCATTCGCGTTACTCCGATAGCGCGTACGGAATATAACGCGAGAATCGAATGATTCGTATATTTCCTCAAATCTATTCCGAGAGACCTCTAAATAGTCGATTAGAGTTAAGGAATATTTCCTATCGTTTCCTCAATTTTTTTCTCTTCTCTACTCATTCGCCCTATTGTTTGGATGCACTAAAAGCGCTGGAATTTATAGTTTAATTCCCGTTCTATAAAGTGGATGATATTCTGCGCTCGAATTTTATGCCATAATAAAATAAGTGTTAAAAATGTTGTATGGCACACAAGAAGAAAAAAACGAACTTTGTAATAAATTATTCGATATTTTCAAGTCAAGAATTATTAGTTTATTTGATATATGGAATGAATAAAGAACTTGATATAAAAATGTTATAATTTATTATTTATGGTATTATTTTTCGTGAGTTAATGTTTGAAAAGTTTTTACTATGCACATAGTACACAGTATATTAATATTGCTTAAAATAAAAAACCAGAAAATTTTTATTATGTATTTTCTATTTATATTAAAAAGAATTAAGTCTTTCGCTTCTGAACGCACAGACAGCGCGAAATATTTATTTACGAGAAATAACACAGCGTATTTTTTCTTAGTTTATTAGTTGCATTCTAATTTAAACACAAAAACTTCGAATTCTTTAAACACAAAATTATATACAACACCGAAATGAGTGGAAAAAATTATTCAAATATTTATAGAATTTTTTGTTGTTTATTATTTTTCGAGTTTTTTCACCGAAAAAAGCGCATAATTTATTGTTCCGGTTCTAATGACTAACCAAAAACATACATAGTTAAAAAAAATGGCAATCTGTAAATGAACATCGCATATTTTCGGCAAAAAATAACATATTAGAATTTTTCACCGAAAAAAAAGTAGATTCTTGGTTTTTAAAAAAAGAGCAGACAATCTATATATAGATTTTCTCTGATGTTGTATACAAATTGTATACATAATACCGAAAAACCATTTCGCATATGCTTTAAGATATTGATTAGCGATTCCCGAAGACCTACCAGTGCTCCGCTACCAGTGCACCACTACCAGTGCTCTAATGTGCGCTACCAGTGCTAAACTCCCAGTCGTAGAGTCGAGTGCACTGCTGATGAGTACTGTTAGAGTAGTGTAGAAAACAAGCGAAAAAAATTTACTTATATCTCAATCTCTTATATTTTGTTATTTATACTTTGCACAAATTTATACTGTGCACAAAAATCAAAATAAACTTTAACCTCGATCATTATATTTCTGGAACGCGAAATGCATTTTTGAATATTTGCGCAAATGGAGAAAAATGGCGAAATTATGCCTTGGTATAAAATCTATATAAATATCATCGCGGCGATTAATTTTCTTCGCGCTAACTTTGCGCCATGGCTTATTTCGGTTTATACTGTGTATTTTTTCACGCGGTTTGCTAGTTGTTGTCGTTATCTGTCGCCCGCGTTATCGATAGCCGTAATATATTTTGATCGCGAAATTCAATTCGAGTTTTATTTTATTTTTTAAATTTTTTTTATTCGATTCGTTATTATCCGTTCAAACGCTATGTCTTTCGCATCTATAGCTCGAATGCGATTTTCGTAGCGAAAAGAAAATATATATAAAAAATTCGATTCAATTTATTATTTTCATTATTCCGTTCGGATTTTTTTTGGCTGATTTTCGCAAAAATTTATATTTTTTGTTCGTGCTAGTTTCTCAATGCAGTTTTGTGCGATGCTTATTTCGTTAGAAAATACGCTTATTATAGCTGAATGTGTTATGAAAATTCGGGTTTTTTCTCCTATTTTATGCGATTTATATTCTGGAAATTTATTTTTCTATTTCAGTCTTTTTTGTATTGAATTTAAAATTATTTTTACAAAAATATATATAGATTTTTGCAGTGAAGAAGAAAATTGTAACTGATTTTACTTCTAATGCATGAATTTTATACTATTTTTCGTTCACTTAAATATTTATTGTGTTTTCCTACACACATTACAACGTATATATATTTTTAGTAGCTAGTAATATTTTATTTTTAAAACACAATACTTTCGCTCAGTTTAGATATTCTGTTTGTGTTTCTTAAAAAAATACTATTTCTTATATGAATCTTTTAGTTTGTATCTTGATACTTATTCTAAAATGAGTTTGTATACAATGTATTTGCGAACTATATATAAATTGAAAATAAAAGCCGAAAATAAGATAAAAATATATTAATATATTTTTATACATTACAAAAACAATAAAAGCATTCAAACCAATAATTTATTAAAATAAATTAGCAGTTTAAAATTGCAATTTCAATCATGTCAAATTGATTGTAAAGAGGAAAAAATTTCCGAAAACATTAATACACAGATCGTTGCGTTTGAAGATAAAATAAAAATTATAATTAGATATAATTTTCGGCACAAATCTATTCGCGTGCCGTCACAACAGTATTTATTTAAATAATACAGAATTATTGTACAGAATATTCTTACAACACATTGAGAATCGATGAGTGTTTTGCACACATATATAGCAACTATAGCGACAGTTTAGGGCATCGATTCTTGAGAGAGAGTGTTAAGAGAGTATATGAGAGAGAATGCGAGAGAGAATGTGAGAGAGTATGAGAGAGTCAAACAATTTTATATAAATCTAATTATTTCGTTATATATATAGATATTGAAGTGTATATACAGTTCGAGAATATTCTACAAAACTGTGAGTTATAGACCACTCACTCATAGCAATCGTCTCTCGTTTTCCTTACACTCTCTTAAGCGCTGATAAGTAATGGAATTTCGATTTCTTTTCGACTCCGAGTCTTCACTACAGTTCGCAATCGCTTTCGCTATATATTTATATATAATTTGTGCGATAATTGAGATTCAAATACAGTTTCGACAGTTCTCTCACTACAGTTCGCCAGCGATTCGAGTGCTGTACTCGCCGTTCGGAATCCATTCCCGTTTTGATATTTCCAATTCGAATAATTAATTTCTTCGCAACTATTCTCTCCTAACTTATACAGTATTTTTTCACTCGTTATTAATTCGTTCGAATTGTGTCGGCGAAAATCAATGCCTGTTTTACACAGTTCTAATTTTGTCGATATGAATATAGATTTTAGAAATTACATAATATCTAAATAAAACGATTTTATCTTATATGAAAGAAATGTTAATTTTTGGTATATTTTCGATAATATATTAATATATTTTATAAACTTATTTAGTTTATAATTTATTCTTTAAAATTACTAACAATAGAAATATTTAAAATTCGATTACTTTTTAAAATAGAATAATTTCGAAAATATTCTTTTCACCCTGAAACTATTTCATCCAACAACAAGCCCTTGTTACTGCCAACAAAAGCGCATAAGCACTTTTACACAGAAGCAAAACTATTGTAAAACATAAAAATAATTCCTTAACGCCGAGAATATTCGCGAAGTTAGTTGAAGTGATAGTTAAAGTGTCGACTGAAGAGAAGTGATTGAAATGGAGAACAGAATCCGCGTTCGAAGTGTCGAAGCGTTCGCTAAATATATTTTTCGGGTTAAGCCATAAATTTGTTTTGAAAAGAGTTACGAATAGAAAAGAAATACGAAATAAGAAAAATGCGAATAAAATATAAACTTAAATCGAATTTCAATATCAATTCAATGCCATTCAGTCGATATAACCGTTTTTTAAAGGTTTACGGGTATTAAGTATATAAAACTCGAATCGCAAATATATTTTTTAATTTATTTCGATTCCCGTATTCTTATGACGCTATTTGTCGGCACACTATCGCCTACTTTATGTACATCTATAACAAGAATATTTTCTTTAATTTCTGCATTATATTTGTTGAAAATATATATTCAATATATATAAACTATATAAATATACGTATAAACTATATAAAAGTTTAGGATCGCATCGTACGATGCGCTCAATTCTTGAGAGAGAAATTGGAGCTTAAGATTAAAACCGAGCGAAACGAGTGCTGCTGTTGTTGTAGTAGTAAATGTCAGACAAGTTATGAACTGTAAATATCATTAAATTGTGTTAACATTATATACAGCCGAACGCAGAAAAACATTATATACTGTGTACTACACAACGCTACAGTGTAGTTACTGCACGGTCTAAGTGCCAGTGCAGTCGGAATACCGTCGAGTCCGGCAGTGATGCGAATAAAAACGAAAAAATTTTCTTATCTAATAAATAAAGTAAATAAAATCGTTTTTATTTTCTTACACTGTATATATTTCTCTTCGTCGAGTACATGAAAGGCAATCATAATTATTACATAACTCTAATGCCAATAAAAATGTATAAATAACGCGAAAATAATATCGCGTATTAAGTAATTGACATAAAAAATAATACATTTTATTCTTTTCGACCAAATTCTTAGCCTTTATTCGGGTTTTTATTTTATTGTTTTATATATCGGACATAAAAAGCAGTTTTATTTCTATCTATTGAATGAACTATTCGGGTGAGAGTAACAGTGAATAATGCGTTTCCTTTTACTTTTTCGCGATATTATTGTTACGTTTTTTTTAATTACAATATCTATCAAATCGAGAGAAAAGGACTGTTTCTTCACTTTCGACGTCTCTCTCCGCCGACGACTGCTATTGTATTCATGCAGTGAATGAATGGCCGAAAGTTTCGGATTTATTATAAGTTATAACTATTATTTGATTCGACTATTAACCCAACGCTCGCTCTCTCGCTATCCATAAATTCTTGATTAGACTAGTGGTGACCACCCGGTGCTCAAGGATCTTATTATTTTATTATGTAAAAAATACAACAAACTTAACATGTTTAAAATGCAACTTTAATACATAGATTTTTATATTATTATATAAATTATATTTAATTTAATCAAATAAATATTATAATTTATAGTGAAACATAATTAATTAAATTATTATAAATGACTACAAAAATTAACATGTTAAACGGAATTTATATATACAGCTTAACATGTTTAAAGTTTTCTATCTACTATTTAAACAATGTCTAGATTAAGTAACAATAAAATTTATAAATTAATAGGATTAATTGAAGATTTATAATTTATTATTTATAACTTGGCGAAAAATGAGCAAGCTAGCCCTGCTCGAGCATACGCGCATCACTTAGTCGATATCAGACTACTCAGACGCAAAAACCCAAACCGAAAAAAATAACATCAAATACACCACAAGAATCGGAACAATAAAAATTCCTAATGAATAGCACCTATCAAATGCATAACCCGAGCGCACAGGGAGGCACGGGAGGGGAGAGAACGCCGGCTCGAAGTTAGACACGAGCGCGTTCTCGCTTCCTAACCGCGCGCCGAGTGAAAACCTGAATGCGCCTGTTTAATTCTATTCTAGACAGTTTCTTTTCCCATTATTATTATTATTAAAGCGTCAATAATAACATTCTAACAAATTGTAAGCTTTTAAATGCGAAAAAGTCTATCAAAATATAAATGAATGCTTTTATAGATAGTATATAATGGGTATTGAATCGGCGAACGAGTATTGCTTTTATACAGTATATTGTACTTCATATCGAATACAAAGCGCAAAAATTGACTTTTTTCCTAATAATGCCATTCATTTGATTGGAAAAATAGTTTGTGCAGTGTAATAGTGTAATGAATAGATGTTTTGAGTGAGGAAAATTTGATTGAGCACTCAGCATAATGCTATTTTTAACAAAACCATCTTGGCTATATAATGCTTCTCACATGTGTCCGCGATTTTTGATTAATTAGATTAATTTGAATTAAAACTTATTATAATTGGAAATAATAATTATATTTATTGTAAAGTTATTTTATACAGTGTAATAATATTTTGATTAAATAAATTGTTTGATATTTTATTTCTATTATATAATGATAGTATGAATTGTGAAGTATTCGCGACTAAACCCGCGTTTATGCGCATCTCTAGTATTTGCAAATAATTAATTGAACTTCAAATTCATTTGTGGCTTAATTTCGAATAGCATGATAAAACAACAAATATTTCAGTTATTTATCGGCGAATTGTTTTGCCGAAAGAATTTCGTATTCATTGTTTTTCGTTGATTAATGCCATGCAGTTTTCTCGTTTTGCTATTAAGCAGAAGCTTTTTTATATATAGAAAATCACTTAATTTATTGGTTTGTGTAGTTATGAATGCAATATTGATCTTGCTAAATCCACAATATGTATTTGGCTTTATTCTGGCATAATATGCAAGCACACTACAATTATGCAGTACACAATGCAATTATTAAATACCATTCTAATTATTTTCTATTTTCATTCTTCATATGGCAAAATTAATATGTTCAAATTAGTTACACAGCTTAGATGGGCAACAAAACTGCTTATTAAAATGTAAATAAAGTAATTATTTCGCACAAAAGTTCATTTTTGAAATGAACAAGCTTGATTGTGTCTGTTACTTAATAACGCCCATCAAATATACTGTACACACAAGTACTACACAGTGATGGCAAACAAACAAAAATGTATTTACTATTTATTGATTGAAATCATACATTTTTTCCATGCTAGACATGTAGCCAAACACAATATGCCCATGCAATTATTTGCAATGCTGTTTAATATTAAACAGTATTAAATAAATATGTTTATAAATATTAATAAAACAAGTTACTTAGATAACAATAATTATGCAAATAATAAAATAGTATACTGTTTAAATGTTGTTTAGTAAGTTTATTATACGAATTAATAAGTGATCATGGTTAATTCTCGCGCACCCCCTCGCAGAGTCTGCTCATAACTGTGTACTTTGTTTCAGAGATCGAGTATTGATATTAAAACTACTCAATCATAAACTCGAGACATGTTTTGCTGTTTTTTTATAGTATGTATTAATGTGTTTGTGCACTGAGCTCTTAAAACGTGATTATCAGGAATTAAAATTATGCTTTGCACAAAATTTGTCCAGAAAAGGCAGAGTTTAATGCACAAATTTGAGTTTTAAAATTATTTTATACTTGTATAATTTTCGATCGAAACAATTTGCTCAAATTTGTAAACTTATTATCCGCGCGAAATGATTGAGCATGTTGGTAAATTAAAGAAAAGAAAAATATCCTCCAACAAATTGAGCTTGATTATACAGTGTACTGCTGTGTGTGCGCTTATAGATTACAATCGAAATTATCGCCACGGAGAAAAACTAGCATGTAATCGAATATTAGTATTTTTTTCGGTCTGTATGAGAAGAGATTATTTGTAACATAAAAAACACACACATAAGTACACAGTATAAACGGTGGAGAAAAACACAAATTCGATATTATTTTTGGACATTTCGAGTATTACGGAGTCGAGAGGGCGAACGCAATAGAAATGTAGCAATAATTATGACAGCGTTTAATATATGAACACAATATCTTTACACAGTATATATTTCGGGGGCCGCTGCTAGTGTACGGGCAATAAATGTCTTATGAAATTAAGTCATTATTTCAGTACATTTTTTTCGGGCAACGCGACTACACACAGCATAATAGCCGTAATAGTGTTTTCGCAGAATATTCCGATCCTTTTGTTTCTGTCGTTTCAAACGTTAAATGAATGAATGGATTAATGCAAACGAAAAGATTTATTCGAATGACACACAGAATAGACATTAGGAGAGCAGCCGAATGGCAGCGCAAAAAATATATGCAAAATATTACACACTATTTAGATATACAGTATAGTCTACGTTCGGCCGATTATATTCTCTCCGAAACGCTTTTTTCGCTCATATTCTCTATCTATCTCTCGGTCTTCTATTGTACGAAACATTTATCATTTGTTTTATTATAATCATTATTTTCTATCCCAAACAAAATGAATATTATTTTCGATGTAATTTCTATTTCGCAAAAATGGTATAAATGTATTATGTTTTTTTCTGTTTGAAAATTTGCTACAAAATTGATATTTTCCTCTACATATAGATTAGATGAATATATTAGAAATTACTGTACAGTAGTTTTTTCTGTGTGTGCGTGTAATTAGATTTTTTATTCTGATTTTCGTATAATTTAGAATGTATACTTTTTGATGCGCTTTTATGCTTATGCTATAAATTTTTTGTTTTATTTTTAATAAATATATTTTTTGTGTATAATTGCGTTAAATCTAATAAATATATTTCGAGAAAATGCAATGCAATTCGTTTTCATTACGCGTTCGTCTCGACTCGAGCTATACATTAGAATATTTTACGAATTTATTTGAAAAAAGCAAAATTCAGTTATAAAAATAAATTGCATATAATTCTCGAAAACTAATGTTATAATGTATAAAGTCATACAAATCTTTGTTTTTATTCTTGTCAGTATAAATTGCAAAAACATTTTTTTGATTAAAATTGCAGTGATTAATTAATAGAATAAAGATAATTTTAAATAAAAGAACATTAAAGAAATTTTTAGTACTATTAAATGTAATAAATGTTAATTTATTGTTAAAATTCGAATACAATTGATACTATTTTTAAACGTAGTAAAAATTTTATCTATTTTATTTATTAAGCAATACACAGTTAAAATTGATCAAAAAATAACATCTAGCTAAAAATTTTAATTAAATATTTTCTAACAAATTTTAATTACATTTTATTTTTGATTTCAAGTTTAAATTCAATTAAATAAATATTTTATTTTTTGTATTTATTGCTTGATACAGAAATAAAACAAATTTCAGATAATTTATTAAGTTTAAAGAAAATATTTTTGGAAAATATGACGGTTTAAATATAACAGTTTGAAAAAAAAGTTGAAAAAACTTTTGTCGCTGTCATTCAAAAAAATATCGTAAAAATAAACCAAAACTTTATTTTTTTTTGCGTAAACGCATCGAAGCGTTACGTAAAGAGAAAAAAATATTTAAAACAAAAACTGCTAATTATTTTAACGGTATTTCGTATTAACACTGAAAAAACGCGAAATTATTATCAAAATTCAAAAAAGCGTTTATTTGATTCAATGGCAAAAATGCTATTTTTATTCTATGCCTAATAAACATAAAACACAAAGTACACTGACTAAATTTCGATAAATTATGCAGCGAAAAAATGTGGTGTTGACAAATATAAATTAATGATGAGCATGCTATATGAGGCGAAATCTTTAAATTTAATCTTGAAAAACGAAACCACAATCGCGATTTTACGCTTGTTAAAATAATGTGTGTCGCGTTCAATTTTTAATCTTGGTCACCTCATGCGCTCGTCATCGCATTAATAAATTTATGGTTAAAATATGTTTTTACACAGTTTATTTTTTACACTTGAAAAAAACGTCTGTAACTTATGGTACCTGTATATTTGCACAGTATATTTTTATCAATTTAGAATTTTAAACGCCAGCATATTTTTTATGTAGCATTTTATTTTTATCACTATATTCGAGATAAAATAATTTTTGCGAATCTTGTGAATAATTTTCCATTTTCTCCCATCTATTCAATAATAAAAAACTATATTTTATTGTTCGCAAAAAAAGTTTTGCATAGTACAAATAGTTTGTTTTGCACAGTTTATGTTCAACTGAAATTGAATGCTAGAAATTTGAAAAACATTTTTCGCTTTTTATTATAGACTAGAATAGCATATAATTTCAGAAAATACGGGTTATTTCATATGGAGACACAAGTTTAGACAAACATAATAAACAAATACAACGAATATTTTCGTAACTAAATTCATACATTTATTATGAATGGCAGTGAAAGAGGAAACTTATTTTAATGTTCGAAATGTGTCGAAAAATATTTTACGCAAAATAATAAAATCAAATAAAACTTTTATGTCTTCGATAGCAATATTAGAGTTCAATGACAATCAATTAAAATTGCGAATTGTATTTTGTAATCATACATTAGATTCTGTCTGTGCAATCTAATGTCTAATAATCGGTAGACAGACGTAAACTACCCTGCATCATTTAATTTCGACGTAAAACTAAGCGAAAAAAGTCTTGTCTTAAGTAATATGTAGTTTTTTCGTCTAAGATTACACCGTTTTTATCCCGTAATTCGAATCAATGTATACATAATGTGATATAAAATCTTTAACGTAATTTGAAAACTCCTAATGTTTTTGCCAACATTAAAAAACATCGAATAGCCAGGCACTTTGCGAAGTACTTTGTAGTTTTGCAAATTTAGCAAAGGTAATTCTTATGCAAATTCTCTCGTTGTCTCGAATTTTTAATGATTTGAAAAATAGAAATAAAAATTTTCGCGAATAAAACAAAATTGAAACGAGAATTAGAGTTAATGAACGATAAAAATACTTTTTTCGCAAAATGCGCATTGTTACTATTGTACGCTTTCAATTACCGGCGCTATTATTTAAATTAGTTGTTATTCTGGTTATTAGTTTTGCTTCAGTTTTTCTGCTACTTTTGTTTTGTTTAGTTGTTTTTTATTTTTCAAACAACAATCTCTTTTTTTTCTCTAATTTAATGATAATTATTAAGTAGCTTTTTTGCCACTATTATAATAATCTCGGCAAATATAGGCAAGATTATACTGTATGCAATTTTTTTCTAAATATATCATACATAATGTTTATATTACTTCCCATTCGTTCTCCTGTGTATTAAAGAGCAAAAAATATACAGTATATTCATATACCCGAAAACCCATCCCTTCTTATCGTAACCACTAATTAGTTGCCGAAAAAAATAAGTTTATTTTGTTTTAATTATAACCATTTTTTGTGTGCATTGTATAAATAAATCTAATTTTTTATTCTTTTAATAAAAATTTGGCACAAATTATTAGCTGTGTAATGATTTTCGGTGGTATTTAAATATTATTGTTTTTTATCTTGCTAATTTCGATATTCCTGTGCGCGCTGTGCAAACGACCGATCCTTTTATCCGGGAGTCGAGCGAATGGATTATTATTTTATTTCTACTACTAGTGCGCGGCTACCAGTGCTGACGTGAATATGTATGTTATGAGTGGTACTGAACGAGCAAATAGATGAGGCAGTCATTAGAGGCCGGGGAGGGCCGGCATCATAAAAAATACATAACCAGAGAGAGAAGAAAACATTGGCGTAAAACCTAACGACAACGACTCGAAAAGACAATAAACCTATTTATTTGTCGACATAAACACATTCCCCGCTCTATCTCTGTTTATACTGTGTAAAAACGTAACATGTTACTGTATACACACTGCACACATTCAGCCCAAACCTAATAACATTACAATTTTTCGCCCGAAATTAAAATCCGATTACCTTGTTGCAAAAACCTAATGCAATTTTTATTAAACATGAGTGTCATAAAAAAGCGATTTGTTACTTTTTATAAACCGTATAATTTTTTTCGAGAGAAAGAGAAATTTATTACTAATTTTAAATAAATAAAATATGCGCAGTGTAAAATGCGAGCTTGCTCATACCAATTTTTACTGTTATGAATATCAAATCAAACAAACATGTTGTTTTGGGTGAAATAATACTCGCAAGATCGATTTTTTATATGTGATTTATCGCTACGCTGTATGTTGCGACTATTTTTATACTGTGTAAAAATGTTACTGTTTATATACAGTATACACCGGGTCTTCGGAAATGATTCAGTATAACTTAGAATTCGCATTAAATTTACTTTAAGAGCCCATCTTTTTCTTGTTTTACGGTTTTTTGTTTCTAGCATTCGCATTTTTATGTCAGTGCACACACACCGGCAGAACATCCCCCTCCAAATTTATACATTGTAGTAATCCCCGTCGAAAAATACATTTATTATCGAGTGCTCACATTGGGGATGACCCCTCATCTTTGAGCCGTATTTTTGTAACATGAAAAAACAATCCACACCTTCTTCCTGCGCCCGTAGTACAAATGCAAAATTGAATTGCACAATTTAGCATTGGTAAATCTATTTCTAACAAGTCTAATGCATTATATACGATAAACAATATAAATATGGCTTTCACATTAGAGGAAACATCAGGATAAATTATTTATTACTCGATATATGCTTTAGCATGAAACAAATTACTGCATTTTCTCATATTTTTTATTTATCTCTTTTGAATACACTGTAAAAATATCTAAAAATAAAAAGTAAACTTGTCTGTTTAAAAACAAGGCGAGTGAATATTTTAAAACTTTTTCCAACATAAGAAAATATTATACATGAATATTTTTATTTAATTTGATACATACCTTACTCTTTTAAAAAACAAGTTGCTATTATTACAAAACTCTAAACTTAATGCCGCTATTGATTAGAAATACGAATTTCATAAAACTCTTCAACACTATCGCCATGAATGGTGTGATACGATTGCGAAAAACATTTGCATAATTATACATGCTTAACAAACGGGCATTTCTTATTTTTTGAAACAATTTCCGAAAGCTTCCTAATACGAGTGCACAGTAACTGTATTTGTAATTCAAACGTAAAACTATTTTACAGTTTGAAAAATTTATACTTTACTATATGTAAAGTTAAAAACAATTTTGTTTTTTATACTATTAACTAATGACTGATTGGTGTATTCGAAACCGGTATTCAACTGTAGTTTTTCGCTAATACTTCGCGTTTTCTTCGTTACATATCTATTAAATAGGAATTAATCAAAAAATTTTGCCAAAATCATACATTTAATTGATTTTATTAACAATGATATTAAATGCGAAATTTGCTTTAAATGTATACATTAACAAGCAAATTCTTTTCTAAATATGTTTAATATGTTTAATATTAGCGATTATACATGCCAAATCGCATGTAATTATCGGCAAATATTTCTCGAACAGCTAACTGTAAATTAAAACTAATTTCCCAGCAAAACTTATACTATGCAATTTATATCGTACGAATATTTTTCATCTTCGAAAAGCAATTTTCGCGAAAATATTAATACTGTGTATAAAAAAAAATTAGTTAAAACTGAATACATTCGACGCAAACAGGAAGTGAGAACTTGATAACGAAATATATCGAATGCATAGTAAAGCATAAAAACGCGTAAAAAATGTATTAATTCAATGAAATTGATAGCAAAAAGTGTAAGATTGCGAGAGAGAAAAGAATTGCTGATCGCATCACTACTGTCTCTCCCCTTTGCCTACCAGTGCACAGCTACCAGTGCGGAGAGCGCACACATACATTTAAAAAGTGTGTGTGTGCATTTGTGGCATCAAAATATAGATTTTCAATTTGTTCCAGCATTTGCCTAAAGAATTTTATCAAGTTAGGTTAAGCTTTCTTATAACTTTTTTTTGTTTGCTAGCATATATCTATCTACTTTTCCCTTTTCGTACCCCTCCTCTCCCGTCCCTCCCATTCCCCCTTTCGCTCATCAGAATATCGGTATTAAAATGTTTTGTTTAAAAATGTTATATATTTTTACTTAAAAACAGAAATCTTTGCCAAAAAAAATCGCAATTGACTTGAAATCAAATAATACTTTTATTCCGATATTTTGTTTAGAATTTTTTTTCTCTTAGTTTTACTTAAAATATCTAATCTTTAATGTATTCGAAACGAAAATTCTGTCGGCATTACCGGCTTATGCATTGCACAAAGAATTCCATCATTTGTTTAAATAAAAAAAGTATATTGTTTTTTCGGCGCAAATATATCAAATGCCAAGATCACCGGTTGACTGGCTGTACGGAATGTCGAGCGAAATATATTGCATTATATTCTTCCGAATGTCTGTCTATTTCTATCAATCAATGCGTTTTCGTAATACTTAAACACATATAAGAAAACTATTTAAAACGCAAAATCAAAATAACGAAAAAAAAAACAAAAAATAAAACAAATCATTTCGACTGGGATTTGCGATATGCAAACAGCCGTGAAAATGTTTCTTGATACTTGTACTAAGGAAAACGAAAATTAAGCTTTCTATTTAATTATTTTTTCAACAGTTGTAAAAACTGCGCGAAAAAACAGTTGTATAATAATAGAGGCGTTAAGTACAGTACACTTTTCGCACAACTATCGATAGATTAGTGTTTGGAAAACGAGAAACTATTCATTTCTAATGTGATTAGATTGTACAGTATACATGTGCGAGCTATTAAACTCATTTAAATCCATTACACAGTATCATTCTCTCGCTGCCAAATCCATTTGCAATCGTTTTAAAAAACTGTAAAACATTTTCGCGTTTTTTTTTCTTTAAGAAATATTTTTTCATTTATTGCTATTAATATTAAACGTTTGAAATATTCGCTCATTTTTTTTGGTTATTCTTATTTTGATATTACATTAAACAAGTCGTGCATAAGATGTTTGGTAACGTAGAAAAAACTAGCACTGCTCAAATGTAAAGCAGAAATTTCTTGTTTTCTCGAAAATTGCATTTTATAAACATGTGTTTCGCGCGGCGTTCGGGGAATAAAGTAGTTCTACCGGTGCTGCACAAGTAGTTGCTGCTCCTGTACGTTCGTGTATGCCGGTGCTCGGTGCTGGCGCAGCTACTAGTGCAGCTACTACTTGTGCTGCTGCTGGTCTCTTGAGCGATTTGTTCGTGAGCGAGCTAAAATTTTAAGTAGCATTAATATTCGCACACAAAAACCCCCCGAAAAATATCCTAACCTATCGGTAGTCGACGTCTAATAATATAATAATAATAATTGAAATGCATTTGAGTTTTAAGTTTAACCAAAAATTATTTCTCGTCTCCTCTCGTCCTGTAATACAGTGTAGTATTAGTGCTACGGTCTGAACGACTCGGACTACTCCGCAGAGACTCACTGTCTGTCTCTTTGATTATATGATAAGTGATTAGAAGAGAGTGACTGCGAGATAATGTTTTTTCTTCTCTTCTCTCCATTTAGTACTACATTAATTTCACCAAGCTAATTTCACGATCTGCTCGATTGTGTTCGCGCACATCTAGTCGTGAGCGCGGATTTAGCTTTTCTACATAAAGCCCATGTTGCATTCTTTAAGGCGCAAACAAAAAGCGCCGGGATTAAAATCGGCGAACAATCAGTTAGATTTACATGTTTAATTTTTGAGCAGGGTTAATGCAAAGGCAGTCCCGACTCTTGACTTCGTTGTTATTTAACGATATAATCTAGTTTAAATAATTTATATTTAATATTTTTCGCGAGAATCTGTTTTGCCACTGCATAATAAATTATCCGTTCAATCAATAATTTATGTAAATTCCTGAATACACTCTAACTTGAGTGTACTGTACAAATATATAACTTATATATATATTTTTAATTTAATTTAAATTGATTTTTGCATTAGTTCGCCATAACATCAATCGAAGAGATGTTTCGGAAAAAATAGATTTTTTACTCAATTTTAAGCGAATTTTTGCGTTCGCTTTCTCCAGAGATTGACTGAAGGAATACGAAATTCATTTTTAGAGCTCATATACATTTAAGCCGAAAAATATATATATTTATACTGTATAGTTTTTTTTTCAGCGAGTAGCGCAAAGACGGTATAAGCAGTCAATTTCTTTAATGATCAATCCCTGGAGCGGTTCGGCAGCTCTTAATTCTGCCGGTGCTTCTGCCGGTGCTCTCGATTCCGATCACTACTCCTAACCATATACTCAGCTAATGGTTTACGGGTTTTTATATGCGAGAAGACATTTCTCTCTCCTTTTATTTATCATGCACAAATGTGTACAGACGTACAGGCCATATACAGAACTACACAGTATAATTTCTTCAAATATGCAAATCAAATTTTACGATATTTCGAAGATAACTTATTATGTATATTGCAAATGATTACAGAATTTATGCTATTTTATAGTTAAATAAACTATGTTTTGGTGTATAGTTTGCGATCGAAAATGTAACTAGCTTCATTTCCAATGCCATTTAGTATGAGTGCTTTTCTATTAAGTTGGTTTTTTACTTTTTTTTTCTTCATCTTAAGTTTATTTTATTAATCGGAAGGATCGCCGAGTTGTGTCGGTTAGAGTCGGTATATATACAGTCTTTTTCTTTAATAAATATTTAAACAATTTTATTTTTCTGTTTGTTTGCCTCAAATGCTTTTAACATGAATAGTTTTAACGTAAAAACTGATGTTTTCTTTAGTAATTCTTACGATTTTTGATGAGAAAATTAGTTTCGCTTTTATTTCATTTCTAAAATAACATTTGCGTTACAAATAAGTCATTTATTAGTGTTTAAATAAATCAATTATTTTCGGTTTGGATACACATGTATAATTTATTTTTGTGAACTAAATAGTATTTTTAAGATTGTTTTAGTTTTTTATATTTCTTATTTTATTATTTTTTTTGTATAAATATTATTTTGTTGATAATATGCTCGAAATGTTTTTTGAATCTATGCTTTACATAAATATTTATTTTAACATGTATAAAAAAATCTGAACTTAATCGGAGTCTCAGTTAATGAACTAATAAATTCATGCGATTTTAATTTCGAGTTAAATTTGCCCTAAAATGGTATTTATATTACAATCATTTTTATGTGGGATAATATCTGAAGTATAAGAAAATATTTGAATGAAACAACTTTTTTATTTAGTTTAAAAATAGTATTTGCTACAATGGTAAATTATTTTCAATTGGCAAACATTAGAAAACGATTTGATATTAAATATTTAATACCGAAAAACGACTTAAATCGAGAAAAAAAACTATTTTTTTTCCATTCAATTTGATTTTCGGCGATTGCGAACACAAAACAACTCTAAACTGTATTGTTATTCAGTATAAACAGTATAAAAACGCTAAATTAATTCTTGGGAAAAATATTGACATAAAATCTCATAATAAGTCGCTAATAATATATATTTTCATTTCAATCTAAAGAAATATACTGTACATAAAAAATATAAAATACATTTTTCACATACATTATCAAAATAAATAGAAAAAAATTTCAAATAATAAAAATATTTTTCAGGAAAAAAAGTCTAACAAAAAAAATTAGATAAAGTTACTTGCTAAACTTTTATAATAACACATTTAGCACAACAACAACAAAACTGCAGCGAAAATTTTTATGGCTTCTGGTCTACACTCGAGAACTTCGAGATAAGACATGAAAAGTATTTAAAAGTAAAGAAAAAAAAATCAAAATAAGAAAAAAAAATATTTTCCTCTCTTTAGCTGCACATACACTAAGACATACATAAGTAGTCTTTTCGCGTCGACATACCTACTTATAGCTACCGTAGCTTTTTAAATAGATACCTGTGCTCTCGAAGTATTAGCGTTTTCTTAATTATATGGGTCGAAGTCCTCTCCACTCTCCTAGCGCTCGAACTACCGGTGCTCGCGATCTAAGTGCAGAGATGAGAGCGACTCTCGACGTGAAGTTCAAAATATATAATGTATTGCGAAGTTTGAGCCGAAAAGTCGAGTCGACTGTAGATCGAGTTGCGATGCGAGAGATGAGAGAAACGAAGGGAAGAGAAGAAAAAAAGTTGAAAACCTTTTTACGCTTCTGTATATCGAGTGCCCGAACGGCTCCGACCGATGCGAGCGCACAGATAGCCTTAACGAGACGTAATAGCGCTCCGGTATATTAGCGCGGCTATAGCTGCCAGCGTTTTGCATGTTTTTAAATGGTTGCGCCGAAGGGCCTGGCATGACATCTGACCCCTACGTTCTCGCAGAGATGGGAGAGAGAGAGAGAGAGAGAGAGAGAGAGAGAATGGAAGAGAGAGAATAGGAGAGAGAAGGGGAGAGCAGGAGAGAGACGAGTGAATAAAAAACGTGAAACTCATTTGCAATTTGCGTTTGAATTTGATTTTTCTTCTCTTTTCGCGAAACTCGAAAACTAAGAGAAATTTTTTTCATTGCTTTCGTTGTGTCGTCTCTGAGAGCCGTCTCTTAACGTCTCAAACGATTTCTGAGACTAACTGTGCGACTGATGTCGGGATACGATCGGCGGCTGCACTCGCATAGAGAGACACAGCGTTTGCCGCGAATGCAGTCAAAAGATGATGAGAATGAGTGGAAAACTGATTTTCCACACATTTTTTCGACTTTTTTTTCATTTATGCTAAAATAGAAAATTACAATAAAAGCTCATTATATTGAACACACGAACCCGAACTGAATTTTATATTTTGGGTATTTTTTCCCAAATGTAGTTTAATTAAAAAATCAATGATGAGATGAGCTAGTTAATTGTTTTTAATTAAAGCGCTGCTAGTTTTTTTTACTTGTACCAAGCTTAAAATTTGCATTATGTGTAGACAACAACATAATTAATATTTAATATACATTTTCTTAATAGAAAGTTATTTATTATTAAATTACTTTTTATTGAAGAAATTTTTAATTGAATTTTATGACTAAATTATCTGTTTTTCTCTTTTTAGGTAAGTTTTGGCGAAAATATTTCCATGTTTAAATTAAAAACTCGACTGAAATGTCGCGCAAATTGATCGAAACAAAGGTTAAAAATCTATTCATTCGTTGTTTATATCAACAAAAATCGTAAGACTTTTAAATAGAAAATTAAATTCATATCAAAAATATTTCTGTATTTATGAAAACCAAATGCACTTTTGGAGGACTGAATAATATTTGAAATTTAGATATATTTTTCAAAAATATAAATTTAAAATTTTAATCCAATTGAGAATTTATTAATATTAATGCGGAATACATTTTTAGAAATTATTATTTCAAAAACATTTCGAATATTGTAAAAACAAATAACATACTGCTTAAATTAATACAAAAATAATTATGTATAAAACATAATTAATTAATACAGTGTATTAAAAATTCCAAAACAGATAATATATTTAAAAATATTTTCAGTTATCTATAAATATTAAAATGTTTAAAACATATATATTTGAATAAAACTTAATATATTTATACATTTAAATAAGACAAATACATACTTTACAATGCAATGTTGCATGCGAAAATACATAAATTTTTATTTATTTAAATTAATGTATCGAATAGAGAGAGACAACATCTAAATGTCTATTAGCGGAGAGAAAAAAATCTTTTTTCGTAAACGTCTCGAAGACATGAAACGAGATTTTTGTTTAATTTTTTTCAGATTTATGTTCGCAATCGGTTCTCACGAGTATTCGGTACTACCAGTGCTCTAATGAATGGGAATATAAAAATCGCTTCGAAAAGAGATTCTCCTTTTTCTCACAGATAGAGACGCGCACATAGACAGACAGACTAGCAGTGTGGTTTTTACATAGCATAAAACCATTCGGTTTTTGTTGATTAGCTTTGAAAACGCATTCAAATAAATTGAGAAAAATTTTAATACATTTTTCACTCATATATTAAATGTAATTATATTTATAATTATATATTTAATTAATTATATTTCTGTGATATTTAGTCAAATGCGAATATTGCACTAAAATTATAGCATGTTTAATTCGTATTTATAATAATATAGCTGAAGCATAGTGTTTAAATTAATATTTTAAGATTGATAATATTATTTTTTTATGCGTTTGTTAATTGAATTTAAAAAATATATGCTTTTACGAAGAATATCTTGCTGCTAATTTATTTTAATTAGTATAGATTATTTTTTGTTGTTGTAAAAAATTATTCATATTAAAATTAATTAAACGGAAATACCATAAATGTACTATCGCTGAAAAATCTGAGATTTTACTTCTTTTTTGTTCAAATAATTACTTTAAATTGAAATTAAATTCTTTAACTAATTAATCAAAGAATTAGGTTTCTTCGCGAATGACATAAAATAGCATTGTAATTATTTAACTCGAAAAATTATTCATTGAAGTTTATAATCCAAATTCCAGTACAAATTAAATTATATTATTGTTATCACTAAACAAAAGACGACAACAAAAACACAATTTCACAATAAAAATATGAATTAATATAAACAGCAAATTAGTTCAAAATAATTAACTAATTATAACGAAATAATTTCTTTTATTTCATCTCTAATTAATGCTGCAAAAAGTGCGTAAAAATTTTATGTAACATTTAAAATAATATTTGTTTGTAATTGGAGGAAAAAAAATTAAGATAAAAATCTGGATTAAAGACTAAATAATTCGCGAAAATTCCTATTTCTCATGGATTTCAATAGATTTCGAAAACAGATATTTTTAAATACACTGACAGTCCGTATGTGGGCTTCAAATAAGGAGAGCTATTATTAAAGGGAATAATAAATTTCGAAAATTTAATTTCTCTTTTTCTAACATATATTTTGTAATCTAATCTAACATTTTCTATAAAGTTGTATAAAGAGTTCACACAATTATAAAATAAATATGCTCAGCTCGCCATTAATAAGGGGATCACCAAGCTTAATTTTTGTGTTGTTTTTTGTTATACGAGTTCAAGGAAAGGCATGGTAACTTTATTCAGTGGTGAATACACTTGGGCGAAGATAACTTTGTTTTTATATGCTTAATACTTAGTGTAATTTGTCTGTAATATAAATTGTTTGTAGATAATGTTGTTTCTGCAAAAAAAACGTTTTAATCAATCATGCATAATTATTGATTATTTAAAATAAAGTTTATACGAAACTAAAAAACACCATAATTTAATGATGATAGTCAAAGCGTCTAGCTAAAATAATCGAAACTAGACCACTAATTTTTATTCATTAGCGAATCAGATCGATCTAGATGAATAGTTTATTACCTAGATGGATTTTCTGCATTTTAAAAGTTTTATTGATTGTATGCGTTTTATTCGAAAAATTTAGAATTAAATTAAAGTTAATTTTTTTTGATAAATAGTGATAGAAATGTGAGTGAAGTTAAAGTTATAATTAAATAATTAAAGCGTAGGTTTCGAATGGCATTTCGTATTTTGTTCGCCGGATTAGTGGCCCAGAAGTGTTGAAATTGATTCGACGTTTTTATACTGTGCAATTTTTCCTTTACCCTCCCTGCGCTGTGTGCGTGTGTTCTAACGCTAATGAAAATATAATATTAATTTTATTCTTTTGTTATCCGTAATTATATTAATTTATAAATTTTCACTTTTTTTTCTCCTATTCTTCTACTGTTTTAACACAAATTTTTTTTTCGCTGTTGTTTTGTTATTATAGCTGAAAGTAATTGTTTATAATTTTTATACAGTATATTATGTTTTATTAAATACAGCAATAAATAATTTATAATTAATTAAAAATTGCTACGAATTTTTGCGACATAAAAACACACAAATATTATAAACTGAAATATTTCAGCGAAACCTAATTATATGTAACATAACTGAAAAATTTTGAGTTAATATTTTGCTTTTTCCAATTAGGTTGTATAGTACACAGCATAATTTATTTAATAAATTACACACACACAAATATTAAAATTTTCGAAAATAAATTGATTATTTTCGAGTTAATACATAAATTAAAGTATGTTTTTTTACAGCAAAAATACGCTATAAATTTTATAATGTTATAATTTTACTGCGCAAAAAAAACTAAATTTGCAAAAAAAGTAAATTGCCAAAATAATTATGTTCGATTAGAATGAGGACATTGGCTATTATGGGCCGCAAATATATGGAGCACTCGATTACACAGCTCTATTCAGTCGTGAGATTAGTCGTTGATTGAAATAACACACAATATCCCGAAAAATTAATATTGTTACACAAAAAACTAAAATAATTTGCATTATTATTCAAATATATACATTAGCGGAAAAAAAATTAAAATTGTTATTTATAAATGCGTTTAAATAATAGTGATTACAATTACGCTAAAATAAACGCGATGCGAAAATTATGCATCGCAATAATCACAAAACCTATTACACAGATATATTACAGTTTAAATTTTAAAAATATGATTTTATCAAAGAATTGATCAAGAACATAATCGACACGAATGTAGGAAACGGTCCGGCGCGCGAAAATGAATGCTGGTAATGCCCTATTGACCGATGGCTTAAAGTGCCATGGTATATATTAGAGTAGCGTAAAAAATGCTCTTAAAAGTATATTTATTATTTAAGAAACAAAAAAAAAACACAAAAATTGTTCACTACTTCACTCGTAGAAGTGATATGAAGTGCAAAATATATAATAATGAAAAAACAGAGTCGTGTGTGAGTGGACTGGTATTCACGTTCCGGCGCTGATATTTGCGAAGTGCACAGACATAATCGGGCGATACCATCATAATCATCATCATATAAGTTATACTGTGCACAAATATACAGTATATATATTTTTATACAGTGTACTATACGAGCAAAATATATACTCAAAAGTCGTGATCATCAGGCAATTGGGGGCAATCATTACGGGAGGGGAACGGCATGAAAAAAAGGGTAATTTAAGATTATTGTTAAAAATGGAACATGGTCAAAACTATTCGCAACAAAACTTCAACATCAAACATTTCATACCCCATTCGCAATCTTACGTTGAACCTTGGGCAAACTTTAAACCGTATTATATATTGCATCTTGGTTATTTAGATTTGCTTTTTAATAAAACGATATTTGATTTGTGTGTTTGTGAGTGCGGGCATAAAGTTTAATAAAATATAGCTTGGCGAGAGTTTTTTTGTACAGTATATATAATATAACCAAGTATAAAAACGCAAATTGTTTTACGAAATAAAAAAATGTTAAAAACATTTATCGATTTTCTAGTTTCGAAGCGCTAAATGTTTGACCACTTAAATTGATTGACTATTTTACAGTACATTAGATCTCTTTTAACACTTTTTTTTTCTTAGCATGCAATAATGTCTTCGAATACTGTTTTTATTCGTTCTTGTTACAGTAGTGCACAGTACGTTTTTTGCGCTTTTAATTAAAAAATTTTTGACTTTTAATTACGAAATACGGTTTTCGGTAATGAAATAGTCGACGGAATTAATCGGAAGTTTTCAAGAATTAAGCAAGTTCGTTTTTTTTCTTGCTCTTATTTTTAAATTCAATCATTAATCGTATGACTGGCAGAACACAGTCGCGTATAACGGAGTGGTAATCGCGAAAGACATAGATTACAGACAATTATTTTGATTACTTTTTTTGTGCTACTCTTTTCCGAGCGACGAGTTTGTTGTGTCCAATCATTTGTGTTAAATTAGAAAGAAGCTTTTTTCCTCTTCTTATTTTTGCCATTCGCGATTTCGTATTCTTGTTTTTATCTCCGGCGCGCACTGGTAGCTGAAGAACCGGCAGCAACGGCACCGGCAGTAGAACTAGTACTCGGGTAGGCCTGTGCTGTGCATAGCCATTGTTTTTAGCTTTAGATAAATTAATGGATAAGCCGTGCAATCGAAGTACGACTTCTCGTATGCCGTTCTCGATGTGTGTGTATGTATGCGACGGAAAGAGCGATGTATTAGATATGCAATGAATATAACTGAATGACATTAATAGATATTTTATTCAAATTTTATGACAAACCGATGATTTATTTCAATTGAGTCGACGGTTTCGCGAATTGACTTTTTTTTCTTCATACTTTAAAACTACAACTCTACTATTTTTTATCGTACTCTTTTTTTAGTCTTTAGTATTTTTTTAGAGTATTTTTTTCTAAACTTAAGTTTGTTTTAAATTAAAATAAATTATTTTTTTTTGTTGCAAAATATTTGAGTGTATGAGTTATTCGATTTACATGCTAGATTGTTTTTAGGAAATTTTATCTTAACTTATTATTCCTTTTTTCAATTGATTTTCTATTTTGCTGTTAGGAAAGCATATTTATCATGAACATAATTTAAAATAATAACATTATTAATTATTGTTTAAAATACTACTAATAACTCCAAGCTAATGCTAACTATGTAAAACTTAGAATTTTTTAATTAGTCTAGACTATTTTTACCTAATTAGACATTTAGATTAATTCCATGAGTTTTGCGCAGAACAATTAAGAATCTAAAGTTAATTTTTGCCAAGTAAAAATACGTTTTAAAAGCCGTAAAATACTGATTGTTTTGCGCAAACATTATGTAATTATAAATTCAATTAAATTCGTTTGACTGGAAAAGAGGGAATCAATATTTCTTCAAAACAAAAATGGTTAATTTGATAGCCATTCGCAATTTACAATAAAATATAGCCAGTGTAATTTAATATAATGAGGTTTTACTGCAGTAATGCCCATATAAATCTATCGGCGCTCTGACCCAGAGCTACATATAAGGGTATAGTATGAGAGAGTCGAAGACAAGCGCAGATCGCGAGGAGAGAGAGAGAGAGAGAGAGAGAGAGAGAGAGAGAGAGAGAGAGAGAGAGAGCACAGAATCTAATTCGAAATTAAAGCACTGAAAAAGAGGCACAGATTAGGAATAAAAATGTTTTTGAAGAAATGAATTTCTTTGCGCTATCTTATGAGTGACTGCATTCTCGTTTTATACTTTTATACTGTGTAGAAAATATATACCTTATATCTATCTGCACAGTACACTGTACATCCGAAGTCTATTCGGAGGGATAGCATTCGGCGCTTAAAGGCATGAAAAATCTGTTCACTTTTTTTTTGCTTTGCTTTTGCAATACATAATATATGGGCTTTAGTTCAAACACGAGTCGATATATAAAGTGTTTTGGGCTTTGGGTTTAGGCCCGGGAAGAGAGGAGCGCACCGGTTGTTGTAGCCATCAGTGCCTACGTGTGCGCAATCAGTTCGTGATAGAGTTCATACGGATGCGAATTATATACATATTATTCACAATATTTCTCTATCCGATGCTCTCATCTCATCTTATCTTTTGAGAAAAATACTAAAATGTTTTTCTACTTCTCTTCCCTTCAGTACATTATATAC
>JAQIXC010000488.1:0-25531 GCA_034697605.1 Metabelba pulverosa | reverse complement strand
TTGCATAATGTTGGCCATCGATACCCAAACTTTTGTTTGGCTTATATTAAAGCTATTTTAAAGTAATACTGAATAGTAATAAAATATTCTTGGGTACCAGTGGCCAACACCTTTTAAATTAAATTTTGAGCATTTAAACAAAGTTTTTTTGTATTTAAAATCTTCTTTTTGTAAAATGTAATCAATTCAATTTATTCTACTTTATAATCTGCGTAAAATGGTGAAGGATTCATTAAAATACATTGTATAGTATTTGTTTAATTGATGTTTGAAATTCACGAATAAATTGTAGATTTCGCATGGTTTTTTAATATATAAAAGAATAATTAATATACACAAAATTATTAAAAGTGGTGCAAACAGAATATTATTATATGCTCTTAAGTTAATTAAAATAAAATTGAAAATAATTATATTTGCTGAAAGTACCTACATGCTCTTAATTTAATATTGAACATGTTAAAATAATTACAAACTGTAATTGTGATATTCTTGCTAATTTAAAGGTATAAAAACAAACTTGAATTTATGTATTTCGAGTCCACACGACATGTGTGCGACAGAGTGTGTGTATAATGTGTTCAATATATTGACTCAAAGTGTATAACAGTGTATAAAAATGCGCAAGGTGTAATAATATATCTAAGTTTTAAAAACGGTTAATTTGAGTAATATGATGTGTAAAGGGTATAAACATGCTACAGTGTATTACGAAGATCAAATGTCGATGTGTCCGTATGAGTGTCCGTATGAGTGTCCGTATGAGTGAGTGAATGAGTACTACCATAACCACTGACCCTAAGTATCCGCGATTACTGCCACTGTTCGCAAACCAAGGAGTAGGATACTTTTTGCACTATTTTTAATCATGACACAATTATTAGTCACCTGATTATTTGATTAATTGCTATTTGCGGAAAGGCTTCCGCTTAATTGAATAAAATGAATGCAGGTTATTTTTAATTGCAGATATACTGTATTATACTTTGTATAGACAGATACTATGATAGAAAAATTAATGTTAAACTTATTTAAAATAAATGGTAAAAAGTATAAAACATGGTGTTTTTTGCAATGCATTTGCATTTTAATCTTTTTAATAAATTAATAATTTTTTACCAGAATAACAAGTAAGCTACTTAATAATTCATTAGATATATTCTCTTTACAACAATAACATATTTTAGCATATTTGTTTTTATCTTATTTTTATTTTATATTATAATATACCGGTGGAATACGAAATAGAAATTTATTATAATTTAATCAGCATAAAACATATTGATCGCCAAAACATGAACATTTTTAGCATTAACGTAAATGTTACATAGTAATTTTTGTATGTATTTTAAAATATTGAATTTTTAGTTTTAAAATTGTAAATTTTACTATGTTACTAATAAAAGCAAATAAAAGCAGTAGAACTTTTAATGTATAAAACATGCTCTCAAAAACTAGTTAAATCGTAAAATTACACTGTACAATTACATTACAACTATGAATACAAACCACTGTATGACGTATACACCGAATGAGTTGATTAGCTTTTCGGGCGATATCGGCGACAATCAGACGCTTTCGGTAATCGGCGCCGAAGAGATGCCGTTCATAAATGTTAAAAAGTTAATTAATTCATCATGCTAATATTTCATTGCATTATTCAATAATATGATTTTTACAATAATTTAGCACATCGTCGGATTTGGTTTTTGAAATATGTGGATCGTTATTTGAAACACTAAAGGAGTTTGCTAGATTTTTCAAAGTTAAGTATGTAATGCAAATATATTTTTAATTATTTACATATTTAACTAATATAAGGAAAGTATATTAGTAATTTTTAGATTATACGATAAGAACATTAAAAGAACATTAATAATTTTATATTTAGTACTACTAATACATAACAATAATATACTGTATAACATTTTCCATAACAAAAAGCATTCTAAGAAATAGCAATGTAAAATTTTTTTACAATTATTTAATTAATTATTTAACGTTATTAAAAATATTTAGTTATTTCTAGTTATAATATGTTTATAATTATATTAACCTATCTAAATTAATAATATATCTATTATAAATAGTAGATAAAAATAAGTTTATATTAAATTCTACAGTTTAAAAATCACCCAGCAACTTAACGGACCCGAAGATGCCATGGCAATAATAGACACGGCAAGCTCAATAGACATGTTGATTTACCCGATGACCGCGGGCACATTTGTGCAAATCTACGAATCAAATCGCGAAATGCTAGACAGCTTAAATCTAACAATCAAACTAAGCGACGCGATTGACTACTTGGAAGTTGGCCGATTCGTGGCGCACAAATGGCCAAGCACAATTTCCATGTTTACAATGTTCAATTTGGTTAAGGCGGAAACCTGGTTGCTGGCCGCGCTTACGATCCTTGTGCTGTCGGCACTCGTATGCAAACATTGGCGCGATTTCGGCGAAAGTGTTTGGAATTATTTTATTATACTTTTGATTAAATCTATGCAAAGGTTTGTCGCGAAGTCCTACCGAAAGCTATTACTCGGCCTATGGCTGCTGTCGGCGACCGTTCTCTCCATTCAGTTCTGCAATCATTTGTTGGACCATCTGATCCGTAATAAACGATTTGACGAATTAAACAGTTTAAATGAATTAGTAGAACAAACAAGTATAAAAATTGCAGTAAATAATTACAGTTCACTATTTTCGTTCGCAAATACAATCGATAGTATATTAACGCAAAGAATTCGCAATAAATTCTGGACTTTTAACTACGAGTTCGACGACTGGGCGGAAGTCGACAATAATATTGCCAACGGTTTGCGCAACGGATCGATGGCTTACGTGAAGTCGAAATTGCAGTTAATTTTCGATTTAATTTATTACTCGAATCACGTAATTAGTCGCGAATTTAGTGATGCGTTCATCGATTCGATGCATATCTCGGATGAGAGCGGCGGAGAAGAGCCGTATTTTATTATATTTAATGCGAAAACAAATATAACGACTGTGAATGCCTTTAATAAATTGTACAGTGTATTTTTTATAACTTATAAAAATATGCTACAATATTTAGATTAATTAAATTCAAATTTTTTTACAGTATATTACGCGTTCGTGAAACGGGTCACTACGAGCGCTGGAATACCGATGTTTTAAATTATTATTCAAAACAAATTAAAACAATCATTAATCCAATCGATAATCTAATTTATAATTATAAACAAATAGTTTTACATGATATATGTGATATATTTTATTTAAAACTTATTATTTCCATTTTGTCTATCGTGATTCAACTAGCGGAAATTATTGCAACACAGATTTGTTAGGTCACTTTTGTCATGCTAAGAATGCTGTATTGATTTTATTTAAATATTATTGTAAAAAATAATAAAAATTTATTTAAGAATGTAAATGTTTTAAAATTATTAAATTAAAAATATTTTTAAAAATATACACTAAAAATTTTAATGTTTTTTTAAATTATTTATTTCAAAGTGATTTATAATTTGCCCTGCCCACAAATAACAATAAAACAGCATTTTAATTTTAAAAATATAATTACTTGGCATACCGTTCAAATACAAATAGTATAACAACTCAACCCAACTAATCGCGAATATCAAGTATATTCTATTTGATATCTTATACAATATAATTATAGTTACGCCTAAACGCAAAAATATTTTATAAATTGAACATAAGAAATTATTCTAATGTGAGATAAAATTATCATTTACTATACAGCTGTAAAGTATATCAAATTAAAATTTAAAATATAAAATAATTTTAAAACAAACAGGAAGCTACTTGACTATAAAAAATTAGATAATGATTAAATATTTAAAATATCATATGAATCGAAACCATTGTATGTTTTATACGCCAACAGATGTAATACAATTGACGGATACAGTAGTCGACAATCGAACAATTCATGCGGTCGGAGCCGATCGCTTGCCATTTATACATGTTTTCGAGTAAACTCAAACAGTGCAAATTAATATTGCTTAACTATAACACTAAAACTACTACCGTACTTTAAATTCTAGCCGGGGTAACTCAACATTTGAAATATGCGGCTCAATGTTTACATTGCTTTTGCAATTCGCTATATCGATTGGTGCACGGTAATATTTTTTAATATGCTAACTAATAAGCTAAATAGTTCTACACATATATAATACATAGCAATTAAATTTTTATATAAATAGTAAATTTTTAGTTAATAATTTGTAATTAAAAATTAAAAACAACCTGAGCAGGCAAAAAAAAAGTGGCATGTTATCATTATTATAAAATCAATGAGTATAAGTTTACTCAATAATACACTAATAATTCATTATTAAAAGATAGATTGTAATTTGAATATTATTTATGCGTTCTATTTGTGTGTTAAGACAAATACTGTACTATGATTTGATATAAGAGCAACTTGATAATAATTTAACTTGACAGAATAAATATCAAGTCTAAAGTGCTCGGGCTAGACAGTGCGGCGCAAATTATGAGCGAACGGTTAGACTTCCTAATCTGGGTCTACACCGTCGGCGCCTACACGCGAATGGAAGACGACTACCGATCGATGGCCGCGTCGCTCAATATCACCACTAGAATGACCGACTTCATCGGCTACGTCGACATCAGCCGCTTTATCGCCAAAACCTATCATGCTAAAACATCCATGTTCTACATACTCAGTGCAGTTAAACCCTCCGCCGTACTCTTGGCATTGCTGGTAGTACTGGTGCTTTCGGCGCTGGTATCTAAGCATTGGCGCGAATTTTCCGAATATGTTTGGAATTATTTGATTATACTTTTGATTAAATCGTTTCAACGCTTTGTCGAGAAGTCGGAGCGAAAGCCATTGCTCGGCCTATGGCTGCTGTCGGCGACCGTTCTCTCCATCTATTTCTGCAATCATTTGTTGGATTATCTCATCCGCAGTAAACCGATTGTACAGATTGACAGTTTAGAAGAGTTGGTGGCGCGGCCCGGTATGCAAATTGCCACGAATAAATATGGCACGTTGTCCGCTTCGACCAACCCTGCTCACTCGTCAAATCATCATGTTGAATTAAAAGAAATGAACATGGCAATTTGGAATAAGCTATGGAGATATGACTTTTTGCGCGAAGATTGGGATAGTATTGATAGGAATATAGCGAATGGATTAATGAACGGATCGTTGGCTTATGTTAACTCAAAACTGTTTTTGATTTTCGATTTAATCGATTTTATCGATCGAAATATATTTTGCAATGAATTCGTCGATTCAATGCACATCTCGGATGACGGCGGCGGCGAAGAGCCGTATTTTATGGTTGCTAATCAATTTTACCCAGATTTTGATGGCGTCTATATCAAATTGAATAAATTGTACTGTATAAATATTGCTCTAATTATATGATTATTTTTTAACAAAATTTTTAAATAGCTTAATAAACTTTTAATTGATTAGTAGCTATTATAAAATAATGAAATAATAATCTTGCTATAATTATTTTAGTAACCATGTTAAGATTTAATAATTATGCTAAAAATTCTTTAAATGCTGTTTTCAAATTAATGCACAGTATCTCTATATAATTAGCATAATTTAAAAATTATATTTTTATTTGCAGTATATCTCGCGTTCGGGAAACCGGTCTCTACGAGCACTGGAACACCGATATCTTGAACTATCATTCGGCGAAAATTCGTGAAATTTTTACCTCATCTGCGAATTTGAAATTTTATGTTATCCAGTTAAGTTTAGCGAAATTATTTGACATGTTTTATATCGAGTTAGTTGGCATGGCTGTTTCGTTATTTGCATTTTTAATAGAAAAATATTTCATTGCTCTTATTAGGTTTATACGTTATTTAATACATTATCTAAATTTTTACAATATTATCATGCTTACTTGATTTATTCAGAGTAGTTTTTAATGTTTATAACAAAATTTTTAGATAGGTGATGGAATTTACTCATAAAATAAAATATAATTTAAAAACACTATTTTATCATGTAATATTTTTAAATATTTGCGTACAGTTCACTAAATAAGTTATAAATCAATATTTTGTAAATATAAACAAAATATTATATTCTTTCCCAACATTATAACAAATATGTCAAATAATAACAATTTCTGACATGCGTAATTTTAAGAAAACACGACCTCATTATATTTTATTGATATAATAACCCAAATATACATCACATAGCTGAATATATTTTAACTAAATTATATTGATTTTTATAGTATAAATTGAAATTGGTTATTTAAAATATGTGCATTCTGTAATTTTAGATTTTATTATTGTTATTATATTTTTATTATTAACATTTGACATTTAACATTTCAAACAATTACAGTGTATTTATCAAGTATATTTTTATTTGTTATTGAGTTAGTGAAACTTGATTATTAAAAAATATGAATTCCAGTCACTATCTGTCAAACGCGGCAAACAAATTGATACGACTTTCCGAAGAGACGGTCGACAACCGAACGATTTTAATGTAAGTTTCAATGTATACGACATTATGTAATGAACTTGTCAAATATTAACAAGTTATCATTAAGTTGTTATAAAGTTGTTGTTGTATTCTTAAGTTTATTATTTTTATATATTTATTTCGAGTGTTTATTTCATGGTAAGAGTTTTATATCGTGCTACCAAATCCAGGTTAATGTAATAATTTGTTCTTTGTTTCTACGTTTGTAGATAATTTGTCCTTGATGCTATTGATTTGTATGAAATGTTACAAAATAGCATCATGCATAAGAATTTGAACAGTTATTAAAACTGTACCGATTATGAACTTATAATGTGTTAAGTGAGCTTAAGTATTATAAGATTTTGGCATGTATTATCTCGTTTAACACATAGAATATAAATACTGAAATGTGAAAATATAGATATTATTGTTTTATGTTTATAAAATATAAAAGTCTACCTAAATAAATAACCGAGTAGTTTAAATAGGTTAAACTGTTCAACATGAAACAGTTATTGCTTTTTACAACTATTTTAGGTAAATATAAATACATATAAATAATTTAACCAAGATGACATTTGCAATATTATTGAGATTATTCTAAAAATATAAATAATTAATATAAAAATGAAACTAATTTATGCTGTATAATGTATGCAACTTGTGTGAAATAACTTATTTATAAAATTAATCAATCCAGTTCATTTACTACTTGTGAACGGCTTCAATCCATGCGACGAAACTTGGCATGCTTATTCGGACAAAAAGTGCGTCAACATTATTAAAACATTTAAAACCGAATCGGAGGCAAAAGTAGAATGCGCAAAACTAGGCGCGACATTGATCACGATCACATCGCGCGAGGAGCAAGACTATTTCACCCAGTTACTACGCGCTTACAGCCCTTTATGGAGCAATGTCTACATCGGTCTCGAACTGCGAAACGCGCGGTACGGTTGGGTCGACAACGAGCGCGTCGTCTACACAAACTGGCAAACGGGCCATCCGGGCCCCGCGCCGGCGCCGTGCGTCCGAATGGCGCTTACTCCGGATAACCTTGGTCAATGGTCAGATGCGATGTGCGATCTACCGAGCATGGTAGTTTGCCAGAAAGCACAAACACCTTCACTATTAGCTAACTTGGAAAAAGCGGTCGATAAGCTAAACGCGCTTGGTGAAAAGCAGCAAGCTAAAATTGAAAGGCAGCAAGCACTTATTACTGAGTTACAAGCGGCGGTAAAAACTGTCATTCCTATCGGTTTCATCTACACGCAGCTGCCGCACCAGTCGGCGCCGAGTGTGCTGTGGCCGCGCACCCAGTGGTCGGATGTGACGCCCCGGTACGCGGGTCTATTTTTGCGCGCCGAAGGCGGCGAGTCGGCGCCGTTTGGCCAAATACAAACGCAGAACTATTCCCGTATTACCGATATTGAGGTGTCGTACTCGCAAGGCCAGGCGTTTAGCGGCGGCTCAGCCAACTATAGCAATGTGGTCAACCCGACCGGCTGGTCGGCCGTCGCGGATAAGTATTCGTATCAACCCGTTTCCCGATTGTATCTCTACACAACTCAGGCCGAGAATCGACCCACGAATACGGCTGTGCGCCTATGGAAGCGCGTCAAATAATACAGTCTATTTTTATGAAATATTGCTTTCTATGCATTTTCTATTTTATAAATAAATACGTGCATTGTATTAAAATTATAATTGCTAAAATTAATAAATGTATGCTCAATTCGTAATTATACTTGGTCATCATTTTATCATGTTGATTTTATCGCATAATTCTTTCAAACAGTATTATGTTGTGTGTTTTTAAACAGGAAATTAAGTTTTAAATGAATTATTTTGTTATTATAATATGTAATGTTAACTATAAAATCATAATAATAAAGCGTAATATAAAGTGAAAATTTTATTTAGTGACTATTAATGTATTATGCAGTCAATCGTAGTATGCAGTATTTGTTGCATAAGTTTATTTTTAAAATATATAATTGATTTTCATATTCTAAAATATGTGATGCAATTTCGGTTTTAATTTTTAGCCTTCATTAATGAAAATTACCGATATTTATAAACCACATTTAATAGTAATAGTTTATAAATTATTTCACAACTTACAGACTTGTAATTTTACAATGAATAAATTTGCTGAATTCTAAATCAAAAAAATAAATAAATAGAATTACATTGATAACCTGAATTGCTAAATGTATAAGTTTTTAGCGTGTTAATTGGTAACTATTAAATTTAATATATATATTATATAATCGTATATGATTTTTCAGTTATGCCGATCAGAACTATCTGTGCTATAAATATCGCATCAATCGGACGCACAATCGGCGGTACATTCGAAGCGTTCGGCTGACACGCGCTAATATCGATGCTCGCGGCGCCCATCAACTTGTCAAGACACTTTTTAAATTGCGACCATACCGTATGACCCAGGTCGTTGTCGATCGCGCGCGGTCAGATAATCGTCGTACGCCGTCCAAATCACCATGAGCTTGATGATTTTTTCGTAGCGATCAACGCGCCGGCACTCCGGGAACCAGTACGAGCCGAATGCCCAGACGCACGCAAAACGCCGACTGGATCGCATGGACGCGCGTCGGACATACACGCATACGCGCGCTTCCACGCGATCCAGTCGGCGATATCGGCCGCGTGAGCCGTGTCCAGCGGATTGCGTTTGGCGGCAAAACGCGACCAAAACGCCGGCAACGGATACCGCTTTCCGGCCGTTCGCCAGCGCTGATTGTTTACATTGATGAGTTCTACGTAATTTACAACTAATTATTTAAATAAATTTTTAATTGTTTTTAGCTTGCTAGTAATAATCAAACTGATATTAATGTGATATTAATACTGATACTGATATTAATATCGGGTGAATCGCAATCAATATGAAAATATATTTAAGACGTTTAAATTTAGCTAAATATCAACTAAAAATTAAGTCTATGTTAAAATTTTAGCCTAAGAAGAACGCCCCGCATTCTTTATGTGTTGATAGCGCTATATTAGAAAATTGTCGTTGACAATTTTTAACACTCGCGTAGTAACATGCTAGTTTTTTTTAATATTAATTAATTTTTCATGCATTTAATCAAATATTAGTAACTATAAAAGAAAATTTTTATTGGCTTTGATTCTGAGCTCATAATTATGACTCATAATCATAACATATGAGTAAAAAGTACGCCAATCGTGTTATTTAATATTAGCGCTTGTTATAACTTACTTTATTTAACATGAGTGCTGTATTGTTAAGATTAAACTTGTAGTAATGTAAAACAGAGTTAAAAAAAATATTATTTATTAAACAATTATTTGATTATACACCAAGTTTAACTTTCAAAATGTTCTGCGCTAAAGGTGAGGCAAATGTATCTGCATATAAACCGAAAGTTGAAAACCTCCATCTGCACAAGCTAACTAATGACAAATATGTTAAATTTAATATACAATAAATATACTATATTATTTGTTAGATAACTCAAAAGTACAGTTTATACCTTTTAATTTTTAAATTTAATTTTACATTACTACAAGTTTAATCTTAACACTACCCATGTTTAAAATAAAGGAAGTTATAACAAGTGCGAATATTAAATATTACGATTGGCTTACTTTTTAGTTATGTATATGATTAATATAATTTAGTATTAGTTTATTATAGTTAAATTAGAAATTTTATTACATTATTAATTCTAATAAATATTTTAAAATTACTATTTAGTATTAATACATACCAGTCATATTCTTAATTTATCAATACGCATTATACTTTTATTGAAAAATGGTACAGTATAAATATATTTATAGTGTAGTTATGACTTAGTTAGCATCAAAGCTACAACATAAATTATCCGAATTTATTGCTCTATTTATATCCATATTTTCATATTTACTGCTATCATATGACTAAAATTTATCACATTAATGGTGTGATGGCGTCATTGCGTTTAATTATGCCTGTAGTTGTACTATGTTTTAAATTAATAAAATTTGTTAACTGCTTATTATTTAATTTATATTATTTGTTGCTAAATGTTTGTTTTTGGCAGGTAATCGGATTAAATTTAGCATAGAATTATAGGTAATGTGGAATGAGAAAATAATATTAACAATTTAGCGAAAAATGGAATGTCTAATATTACATTTGTACGCGAATTTAGAACTAATGATAAAACGTAGCTAAGTTGCATGTAAACTTTTTCTGGAAAATTCTAGCAGAATATCATAAAAATATTTTCTTATTACTGAAGATCCTTCTAAGTAATAATTTTATTATTTGCAAATAAAATTTATAAAAGCAATAAGTATATTTGCATTTAAGAAAATGAACTCAACTTAATTGATAAGATTTTTATTGGGATGTTTCTTGTTTGAGTAGGTACACTGATTAATTTTAAAAAATACTATAATAACCCGACCAAGTATATAATAGTTTAAAGCACTGCTGCACACTTTGCTCCTACACTAGCTACTACACTTAAATCTTCTCATATTAAGCAAACTTGATGTTAATTTAATTCCTTTTATTAATATTTAACATTTTCAAAATCTCAGACTATACAGCTGTGATTTTTTCTAGTTTTATATTACTCAATAATTTTAATCAGTTTTATGTTACCGAGGTGACTTAAGATCAAGATGCTATACTGTAGATGGCCCTATTTGGCTCCGGGTGCGTTGATTTCAGCAATTCGAATTTTCAGATAGCAACAGATCAAGTAGAAATACAGCGCGTGATAGAGCAATATATTAAATAAATAATAAACGTGCAGTGTGAATATCGCGATGTTAGCCAGGCCAAATATCGCAATTTGAAGGTAATTGCTAAACAGTAGATAGGGTACGGCAATGGCGCTCATCGCCACCAACGGCACTGAATAGTCGCAATTAAAGCGAACGACTCGAAATAGTAGTCGCGATTTAGTAACAAGTTGAAAAACTTTTATCTTGTTACTTAAACCGACGCTGTTAGGCGATCGCAAACACGCCATCATTTCAAACACAGCGAGAAATGTCGGAACAATGCCATTCCTGTAGTTGTAGTAATGTATGTTCTGCACACATAGCGCTAATATTGTGGTCAGAATTAATATGTTATTAAAGTAGTCTTTGAAGCCAAATAGTCGCGAAAAATCACCTAGATACACGAATAGGCGCTCGTCGTCAACATATAGATTTAACAATGATTTCGCTAATTGCGCGTAAAGTACAGCGAATACGAGAATCGGTGTATGGATTGGATGTCTTCTCACGTTATGATTGGTTGTGAAACACAAACCGATTCGAAACAACTCGTTGTCCGCCCGCGAGAGCACCTCATCGGCGGGCAATACACGCTTTGAGCAAAAACTCATATTTTTATGTTTAGTCAATTCAGTAACAATAATAAATTTACAGTAATTTATATATTTGTGATTACTAAATTATTTATTGGTTTAAATTTTACATATAATCACATGCAAACACAATCAAAATGCTATATAACAGTATAATTATTATGATAGAAATATTTCTCAATATGTTTAGCATTTAGGTGTAATATCATATAAGAATATACTATATACATTAAGCATACATTATATTTTATTATATAAAACATTACCTATGAACTAATTAGCTAATGATATTGTTTTTAATATCTATTAATAATTTGAATTTTTAATATTCTGTTGAAATTACATTAAACTTTTGTTTTTAACTAAATTTATGACGCGTCAAATGAATTTTATCCAGCATACACCGGTGCTCAATGCTGCAATAATATTGTTAAAATTGCAAATAATAATTATTGATCATATTTGAAATAATAAGTAAAATATACTAATTTATTGCAAGTAATACAGATAATAAAACATAAAATAGGTTAACTATAATTATATTTTAAATTACTTATTTTTAACAGTAAGATAGAATTTACAAATATTGTATAAATAATTATTTTAACAAATATATTGACAACATTGAAAACAAGTATAATATAAAATATTTGAACGTGTAATATGAAATATTTTTCAATATCGTGACTTGATTATTATAAAAATAGAACTTGATATTATTAGATTGTCTTAAGCATGCACATATAAAATAAGGAAATAATTTACTTTTATATTTTCAATCTATTTAGAAAATGTGGGTAGATTTTATTGATAGTTTAAAAAAAACAAAATATAAACTGTCAAAATAGAATAGCCTGATTGTAGTACCGAGCTAGCTTTTTTGTTTATTTAAATATTTTTTTATTTGTGTATCAAATTAAAGTGGAATATGATATCAATATACCGGTACTATACATTAGCTAGCCACATTAAAAAAAATAATTATATAAAAAGTGTATTTTTTGTGTAGACAAATTATTACACAGTATTCAAGATATGAAATCAAAACGCATTTAGATTAATGTAAAAATATAACGTATTGTAAACTAGCAGGAAAACTTTTTACTTTTAATAACAAGCTAATAACATGTAATTGACGGTTAATGCTATTGCAACAAACGTATAATTTTATCCAACTTCCTCTCAGCAAATATACATTGCTACTTTACTGTATTGATATTATAGAAATAAGTAAAAAAAATTTAATAACATAAACCTAAAGTAACATGGATAATTTAGACCAGCTAGAAGAATACGCGAAATTTCCGGGCACAACCGGGGAAGTACTTGCTAATTTCAGGAGCATCTCAAAGCTCTGGGTGGCATTCATTTGTTTCATCACGATACTCGACTCGCTCAATTACATTGCAAACTTTTCGTTTTGGAAGAGTTTCTCCTTGCTAAAAAACTTTCGAAGATTTATCATAAAACGTTCCGATGACCCAAACAAGGACCTGGATTACCTCGATGGTATTCGTACGCTTTTAACCCTGTACCAATTAAGCGGCCACTACGGGCTGACCGTCGCTGGTCTTGATCCCGATCTCAAGCACCAGCAAACAATCTTTCAAGATAATTACGCCGGCATGCGATTATGCTTGCTAAATACACTTGTCACAGATGTGTTTTTGGTAATTAGCGGCTTGCTCGTCGGCAAGAATTTTATCAATACCATGCGCAAAAATAATGGCAAGGTCAATTTGCCGACGTGGTATTTTCAGAAAATATGGAAACTATTTGTCATCTACAATGTGCATAATTTGATCTTCCTCAATTCGTTACAAAATTTGAAGTTTTCAATTGCGAGAAAATTGCGCTACCCTGGTCTTACACTAAAGGCCTGGCTAATGAACACGCTACTTTTACAGAATTTCTTGCCGCATGATCAAATGGTATTATTAATGACTTTTTTATCTGTTTAAATATTAACCATGCATAAATACGACTATTTGTTTATTAATAGTTTACGGTCTATTGCTGGTATATTTGCTTGATGGTACAAGTATTGTTTTTGAGCCCGTTTATTTTACGACAACTGGAAAAGTACTGTGTAACATTAATGATTAACAAAATAAACTGTGAAATAGCATGACAAAATTATTTTTTATTTAGAAATCACGAAAAAGGCGTGAAAATAATTCTTGCTATAGCTGCGATTTCAACTATCATTCGATTTGTCATATTTTATACCACAAAAAGTGCATTGTAAGTTTTATTTTAAATTAAACTTTATGCAAGTTTAAATTGATGAATACATAAAATAAATCAATGCATAAAATACACAGATCGGTATAATCAATGCTGTTTTGTTATATTGAATAACATATGTTTCTAACACTCTTTAACATAAAAGCATTTCTAACAAGGTACCTTTTCTATATCTGAAATTAGTGATTGGGACATCGAATTTAACCTTGCTTATATAAAGCCGTACTGCCGAGTGGGCGTATATCTAATCGGTCTATACATCGGCTATTTAATCGAAACACACGCGACGCTCGAGTCGATCACCACGTTCATTTTTCAAACAGCATTTGATCAAACAGTGAAAGTTTTCACCCTGTTCGCCGTTACCACTTTGATCATTTTTAATCTACCTTATGTCGATCCCATGTCGGCGCTGTCCGCTCTTTACCACGCGGTGTATCGCCAACTATTCGCCGCCTGTTTCGGCATTGTTTGCATTTACTGGACGTATAACCAAAAAGAAACGTTCGTTCGGGTGCTGTCCGCCCGGGTATTCCGTACGCTCCAGACCCTACAGCTGATGCTCTACCTGACCCACTCGTTCAACTTGGCGCTCGTGTTCGACGACTACGACTTCCGCGAACAGGGCATTACGCCCGTGGAGCTCCGTTATACTTTTATGGTGTACATGCTAAATACGTTTGCAACAAGCATATTTCTCGTGCTGGTGCTCGAGTTTCCGCTCATCTCGATTCAGAATTATTTCACCAAGAATACGAAATCAGCAATGAAGCTAGAATAATTTAGCAATTTGGTTTCATTTAGGTTAACTAATATAATTTTGAACGTTAACTCCTAAGGGTCAAATTAAATTAATTCTAAAATTTTAACTTGATAAAAGGCTGATTTGCCCAAATATAACATGTTGTCGCTCAAATAGATGCCTAAATTGCACAATAAATTTGCATAATTAATTTAACTGGCTAATTAAATAAATCATTTACTATCATGTAACTGTTATAAGTTTTATTAAATTATACTTAAACAAACTTACAAGCTAAATTAAAAACTAATGGAATAATGGAATAACAAAATCTCGAATTAAAAAAACACAAATATTTCTGTCAATAATCGGTGAATAAGTGGTTGCGCTGTCGGCGCCGGCGATACTACGGGTGCGCAGAGAGACGTCAAGCGATTGGAAACAAAATGAAAATAAATTGAAATAAAATTTTTAACAAGTATCAAAACAAGTAGCTATATTACTAATTGACGAGTGCGGCAGAAGACTAACATAAAAAAGTTTTGCTATTATAGCGTTATTATATTTGATTCGGTTTACGTAACGTTGTACTTGAATTAACCCTAGCAAAAAACAATAGGTCACCTGGAAATTACCTTCATTTTTAAAGAGTCAAATATAATAACGCTATAATAGCTAAACTTTTTTATGTTTGTCTTCTGCCGCACTCGTCAATTATACTAATACTAAGATTCTGACAAAATCATATAAATAACTATTTTTCAATTTAAAATATTATTAATTAAAACTAATTTACTTTATTGTTATAAACATGAAATAAAAAATAGTAGCAAAATACCCGATAATATTTATTTAAACAAGAATTATTAAATTAATCAAATATTTTATTAATTTTAGTAAGCAATATACTATGCATAGAATAAGATAATTTGAATTCGGTTCTAAAAATAAATATCAAGTTATAGAAAGCCGTTAAGCATCTGCTGGAATGAATTCGTACTAAAAAACTAGTGCTGTAAGACTTGGGTTAAACATGATAGTTTACAAATAAAAATGCTATTCAATTGTGGTGTTTTCGTATCACTAGTTTTATTATACTTATTTGTAGTGTTACGCGAATACCACAATTGAATAGAGTTTTTATATGTATATTAGCATGTTTAAACCTAGTTTTACAGCATTAGTTATTTATTAATGGATAGTTTATATTATACTCAATAGACTGCAGACAAAAGTTTTTAAATTACAATTAATACATTCATACAGTGAAAGTAAATTATACTATCATTAGAATTTAAAAATTAATAATTAGCTTAATTTAGTATTTATAATATATTTTTATATTAATTTAATTTTTCAAATTTTAATTTACGAAATTAATTTGTAAATAAATAGCATGCTTATATAATATAATAAATATTTTGCAACTGGTTTTGATTGCAACGCCGGCTCTATTAGTGTTTACAGTTAACGCAAAACAGATTGTCGTCAAACCGATAGACCGAAACTGACGGCCAGTTCGGCGCCAATCGTCGCTTTAAAAGCTGTTGCAGAGGACCGGGTGTTTGGACGGCACCGACACAGCGGTCGGCGACGACGGCGCGGCTGCGGACGAAACGAACGAATCGCTCAATCGATTGACGCGATTGCGCGACAAATACCGAACGAAGCGGTCGGCCGTCCAGTCGACTGTCCACTCGTGCGAACGGCTCGGTTGCGGCAAAACGTTTGCGAACGACAGTTCACACATGAAAACGCGTAACTCGAACGGACCCCTCGTGTGCGACTACCCGGGCTGTGGACAGACACGTAATTCGAAGAAAGCGCACGACTATCGCCGAACGTCGCGCCCGGGCTTCTCAACGGACGGCAAATACCGGTGGGATTGGAATGAACGCCAATATCGGTCGCAATTCAAGCACTCGCTGCGAAAACACGAACTGAAGGTTCGTTTGGCCGGAGAGAGCGAAGCCCTACAGCGCGAAGAGTGCGGTTGGGAAGGGTGTGACTATCGGTGCATGTATTGGCGCGATTTGGAGTCGCATATCAGTCGTGCGCACACAGATGAGCTGCCGTTCCGGTGCGCGGAATGCGGCGAAGGCTCCGCGACAGAGAAGACGCACTCGAGCGGCACATGCGCTGCGCGCACAGCGAAGAGCGGCCGTACCGGTGCCCGCGGTCCGGCTGCGACAACCCCTACAAACGGGTCCAACTGCTGACGCAACACGAGTTGAGCCATTCGGCCGAATCGAACTACAAGTGCCCGTTCGACGACTGCCCGAAGAGCTTCTATACCGCGAAGCTCTTGAATCAGCACAAGAGGTCGCACACGACGCCGTACCGGTGCCTGTGGCCCGAGTGCGGCTAGGCCTACGGCACCCAATAGCTACTCTAGATTCATATGAATCGGCATCAGGACGTCCGGCCCTTCCGGTGCGGGACTGCCGGCTGTAATACAAGTTGTTTCTCGAAATTACTTCTCAGACTTTTCCAAAGTTATTAATTAGTTTAGAATTTTAGTTAAAATGTTTGCAATATATGTCAGAAATAGTTATTATTTTTAATTTATTTAATTTATTGTTTTTAATAATTAATTAAATGTTTGATTGCATTCGCAGTGTTAGCCAACGCCTCATCACAAGCGACGCAATCGCTGACCACATCGTCGGCGACGACGACAGCGACACTACAGTCGTCGGCGAACAGCGGAACCAATAGTAGCGCTCATTCGGCGAAATCGGGAACAAACGGCGCGTCGACCGCGAAGTCCAATACTAACCAATCGATTCAAAGCGCGATCAACGCATTGCCGACTATGAGTCAGACGACGGCGCAGCAGCTCATCAGCGCCGGTATGTCTCGCGCCGACCGAAAAACACGGCTGTCTTTTGCGCTGCCGTTCCCTTACATTCAATAATCAAATTCTCGTTTTGAATGAATTGCGAGAAAAATGTCTATAATTTTCAAATCAAACGAAAACTTTATGTCTATTCATAAAAAAGTTTTTAATAAAAAATAATAAATAGTTTTTGTTATTCATGTGAATCAAACAAATCGTGAATTTGATTATCAAAACTATTTTTGTTATGTATTTTGTGTTGAATTCAAATTAATTGATTTGTTTTGTATTTCCGTATCGTTAGGAAACATGCTATTGTGTGCTAACGGCCAGCCGTTGTCACTACCGATGCAGTCGACGTCGACGACCACATCGACGCCGACACTGACGTACAATCCGACGCAAGGCGTGGTCTACGCGACAGCTGGCGCCGCCGGTGGTCTCATCGCCGACGGAATGATTGTTAATTTGGGCCAAAACCACAGCACCGGCGGCACTGAGTTTCTCATTACCGGTAATAACAAAACGTTTTCGCAGTTATTCGTCGAAACGTTTTTTAATTAATTATTTTTTAAGCAATTATTTGTTTTTTAGTTAATATTTTAGTAATAATTTGTTTTTATTTACATATTTTTCTATTAATTATTTTATTAACAAAAACTCTTTTTTTGTTTTGAAACTTTAGCTACAATTAGAACAACAGCCACAACAGCAGCAAAAGACGACTACCGGTGCGATGGCCGGCCATCCGATCAGTGCCGGCGCGTCGGCTGTGAAACGAGAGACGGGAACCAAAAAACAACGAATAAAATAGTTTTTTATTTAAACAAAATATTTATTTATTATTAAAATTAGTTTTTTTTTGGAGATTTAATGAGATTTTAATTTTCAATGACTTTATTGATGAGAAAAAAGGAGTTTTTCTGTTATACTATTGAAACAAAAAAATATATATAAATATGCAAAAAAAAACACATGAATTGATGTCTTCGAACAACCAAATCAGCCGTTACTCTATCAGAACAGAAGTGCCTAAAAGTACACAGTTGTATTTTTTGCCCAATTTTTTTAGTCAAAAAATAATTTATATATTTCGTAAAATTAAATACAAAATAATTTTCTTTGTTTTTGTCTTAATTTATATATAAGTAATGTATTAATTGTATAAAAACACGAATAGTTTTTTGGATTTATTAATTGTTTTTTCATTTGTTAATTAATTTTTTGTTTTATTATCTTAGATTTTTTTTTTGTGTAATTACTCTTTGAATTAAAACTCGCGTTTGAATTGATTTCGAATGTAATTCACATAAAACTAATAACAATATACTTTATATACTACCGGTATTAGCATAATATTTATACTGTATATCGGTGTAAGTTGCGGTGGAATGTGAATTCAGCGATAATATATTTAATTAAACATGAAAACGTTGCTTATATTTGTACTTGTTAGGCATATTAGCAGTCAATAGTAAAAGTTTTAAGCATGCTAATCTCAAGCGTGACCAACGCAAAATGGTCAATGTGGTCGTCTATCGCCACCCAAGCAAAGAGTTCGAATCCGTTTTACACTTTTTTGCTTTATTTGATTTTTTCGTTTTTCACATTTATTAGGTATGGATTGCCATCTATTAATAAAAAGAGTAATGACTATTTACACTGCTCCTGGTGATAAGCATAGATATTATACGAGTTTCGCGTTCTAACACACTTGTGACGTAATTGTACTTTTCTTTAGTAGTTTTTGCAGTCAACAGATGGCGATATGAGTCTCATTAGTTAACAAATGTGCAAAAAAACGAAAATAAAAAAAGTGCAAAAGGGGTTCGAACTCTTTGCTTGGGTGGCGATAGACAACCACATTGACCATTATGCGTTGGTCACGATTGAGATTAGCATTCTTAAAACTTATACTGTTCTCTGCTATATTGCTAACAAGTACAAATACTCTAATATAATGACAAAATTGAATGAATGTATTGATTGAACGGAAAAATAACCCAAAAAATGTTCGCTTGATTACTTGAACTAGCTAATTTAATAAATAACAAGTATAATGTATAATTAGTAATATTGCTAGTTTAATCTCTGAATAGAATTAAAATTGAAGATGAAACAATCGGATATACAGCGAATATTTGTTCGTTAACTCATTTTAATTGCAATTCGAAAATAAAAATATTTATTTCAAAAAATTATTTCACAGAAAACGAGTGAAACAAACGAAAGAAAAATCGGATTATATTATATCATAAGCTCTAATACAATGAATAAATGAAAAAAATTAATGAATGTATTGATTGAATCGAACAAAAAAGACAAAAATGTGTGAAAAATAAACTGAAATTTGTTTAATTACAATCAGATAAACATGTTTTCAAAAAACAAGAAAAAATTAATACAAAAAAGTTGTTTAAATGAATAAAAAAAACAAAAATATTGAAAAAAATTGACGAAAAAAAACGTAAAATTCAAATGAAATTCAAGTGTTTACTCGTCGGCCGACTCCGTGACGACCGTCTCCTCGGGCGCCGAGTCGATGGTAACGGTAATATCGGCGGTCATACTCGGGTGCGCCTTCATCTGATGGATGAGCAGCGTTCGGCGCACAGTATACTTCTTGCCGCAGCCCGGGTAGTCGCAGCGGTGATTCTTCTGGCCCTCGTGCACCGTTCGCAGGTGCGCCTACAGTTCCCCAACAAAAACAAACCAAAAGTTAAAAACAAATTAATTTAAAAAAATTAAAAACAAAAAACACAACAAAACGGGCAAACCTTAAGATTGCTCTCATCGGCGAAGCGTCTCTCGCAGCGCTCGCACGGGTACGGCCGCTCACCCGTATGCGTCTTCTTGTGTTTGGCCTGCTCGTGCGGCGTGTACGAGCGCCACTCGCAGCCGGGCCAGTCGCACGGGTAGGGCCGTTCGCCTAAACACACAATCATAAGTTAGAACACTATCTAAACATTCAAAAAGCAGCCAAACCCAGCGTTCGAGTGCACACATACCGGTGTGTTTGAGGTCATGTAGGGCGAGATAGCGCTTCTGCACAAAACTACGCCCACACCCGGGCCAGGAGCACTTGTACGGCTTGATCGCGTTGTGCGTCGACTCGTGTTTCTTCATATCGCTGCGGCCGATGAAGCGCTTGCCGCAGCCCGGGTACGAGCACATGAACTCCTTCTCGCCGGTGTGCGACTTGCGGTGGTAGTTCAGCGAATGCTTGTCCCGGTAGCGGCGATCGCAGCCGGGCCAGTCGCAGTGGAACGTGCGCTGCTGGCCGTGAATCACGCGCCGGTGCCGATCGAAGCTCGTCTGCTGCCGGCCCGACCAGCCGCAGCCGGCGATCTTGCACTTGAACGGCTTCTCGCCCGTGTGCCGCATCTCGTGCGTGCGCAGGCAGAACACGTCGGCGCTCGCGAACCCGCAGCCCTCGAACGTGCATTTGAACGGCTTCTCGCCCGTGTGCACCCGTTTGTGTTTGCGCAGGAATGCCGGCCTATTCGCGGTGTTGGGGAACGGTATCAAAAACATAATTTAATAATTTTATTATTTTTTTGTGTAAAATAATTCGTTTTTTAATTAAATGTAATGTAAATACCGGCGGAAACTGCGCTCACAGCCGGGCCAGTCGCACGCGTGCGCGAACCGCCTCCTGCCGGTGCCCCCGATCTCGCCGGTCGCGTCCTCGTCCTCCTCCTCGTCGTCGCCGTCAGCGGCCGCTCGACTACGGGCGCTCGTGTTAGCAATAGTGCCGACGACCGCGCCGTTCGTGTCGACGAGTACATTGGTTTTGCCGTCGTTGACGATAACCGTGCCGTCGATCAGCTCCAGTAGCCGCTCGTCGGCTGTTATCACTTCATCCGGTTCTTCGCGCTTCAGTCGCGGTCGGCCTCTCTTGCGTCCGCTTGCGGTCGACGGCGTGGCCGGCGCTCGCGTCGGCAGTACTGTCACATCGATTAGCTATTCGTTTAATTAAAAAACAATTAATTAATAAAAACAAAAACAAAAATAATTAATAAAAACAAATTAATAAAAAGAAAAACAATAATTATTTTTTAAAAAACTTTTGTAATGAAAAAACTATTTCTACGAACAAATTACTAAACAAAAAATTAATGGTGTTTTGTAACAAGTATAAACAAAACGCTAATTTAAATACCCATTTATAAGAAGTAAAAATTAATTAATTTTTTAATAAGAAATTAATTTTTTTGTTTTAATTAATAAATAATAAAAAACAAAAACACACAAAAAAAACTGATGAAAAACAACCGGCAATTGAGAGCACATGAGAGTCACAGCGAAACCTCACAAACCTTTTTCGGGCGGCGTTTGCGTCGCGAGCGGCGAACGGACGTCTCGGCCCACTCGCCGGCCGCGTCCTCGGCGTAGCTGAACTCGTGCTGAGCGCCGGCGGCGGCCGCGGCGGCGAAACCGGTGACAACGCCGGCCACGTTCTCGGCGACCACTGCATTGAGCCGTTCCTGTAATTGCGACTTCTCTTTGAGGTCCAGTTCCTTCTCCCGCTTGAGCTGCTCGACGAGAGCGCGCAGTTCGCCGATCTCCCGGGCCTTCGCGTCGATCACGTGGTCCTTCTCGTCCAGTTCCTGCTTGAATTTCACGGTCAGGTCGTCCATCGTTGGCCGCGCGGGTCGTTCGTCGCGGCGTTTCGGCGACTGTTTATTGTAAATGTGTTTTACTTTAACAATACATATATTGTTTATGCGTTTGACTACCGCTGGCGGCCGACAGATGGCGCGCAGTGTCTCTATCACTGCTAAACACTATGCGAATATTTTCTGCATTGCTATTGCAAACAGTGTGTAATACACTGTACATTTTACTCTAATGTTAATTCAAAGTTGGTTTTAGTTCATGGTTATGTTTTATTATTTTATTTATTAACACTTTTATTTTTAAATGTTTTTTATCTAGATTAATTCTATTTTAATGCATACGTAGATATAAATTTAACTTATTTTAAATAGTTTTTTGAAACAGTGTTAAAATACAGTTTAGTTTATGCATGCATAAAATACTGTACCTGTGTATTGTTAGAGTAGGGTTTGCAAATGCTAACTTATAAACATTGCACTTTATAATTTACGTTAGCGTTTAATCATAGAATTAATTAACACTTGCTATATTTTATTTTACAATTGCAAGTTTATAGATTTAATTAAAAATAAAAATTTTCATTGTTTTGATTATTAATCAAATTTGATAATATGATTAAATATAAAATGTGCAAATGCATGTTGTTAATTTTTGTTTATACAATATACATTTATTATTTATACTTTATAGAAATTTTAGTTAAAAATTATCAGTATATAAATTATTATAACAAATTAGAATAAAATATATTTTATTTAAGAAATACTATTTTATAATATCAATAACAATATATTGAATTCTATAGTAAAGTTAACTGTACAATCTAAATTAGCATGCTCAGTTTAAAGTTTACACAACTTTGAACTGCACAAAACAATTCTTGTTAAGGAAAAATTCAACAAAAACCAAACTGCCTAAACAAATACGGTATAGTCGACAACATTCTAGCATCCTTAAAATTTTTGAAAATGAGTTCAACAAAACTATATTTACAAAATAAAAAATGATCTTGTTTAACCTGGAAACGACAAATTGTTCAAACCATTACTCCCTTGATAACATTTTAAATCCAAATAAAAAATTGCTAGATACAATATTTATCAACTGGTAAACACAACCAGCTAGAAAGCCAATAATCTAACATTAATAAAAAAAATTAGCCTAGAATAATTTTCAAGCAAATTATCACCAGGTTAAATAAGCATGATCGCCGAGGACATCGTCATCAGCGGTATGTCGGGCCGCTTCCCCGAATCGGATTCGGTGGACGAGTTGCGCGACAATCTGCTCGCGCACACGGATATGGTTACGGCGGACGCGCGCCGATGGCCGCCCGGCCTCTACGGACTGCCGGAGCGCTCGGGTAAGCTGAAGGACTTGTCCCGATTCGACGCCCAGTTCTTCGGCATTAACCCGAAACAGGCCGACCATATGGACCCGCAGACCCGCATTCTACTCGAACTCGCCTACGAAGCCATCGTTGATTCAGGTTTTTAGCATGCTTATTGTTTGTACAGTATTTTATTATTGATTACGTTTATTACTTCATTAATTGTCACGGCTATAATATATTGGACGAAATTATCATGAATCAATGCTTACTCACACCATAGCCGACTGTCTCTAATGTGATTATTTAAACTTGATAGACATTTGGGGGTCGGCTATAGTGAGAGTATAATTTTGATAAAATCAACTTTGATAAAAACTCAACAAACAATAAACTTTAATCAATGTAAATTGTATTTTGTTAAATTAATTATTAATTACTTTACTTTTGCAATATGTTTGATACTTAAAGTATTTCCCATTAACTAAAATTATGAACTTTTTACACAGCTTAATTTAAAACTTAATCTTAGAGATAATCGTTATTTTATTTGAGTGTTATAGTAATCACAAAATTAAGCTTACTAAATTAGTAATTACTAAACAGGTCAAAATCCGGACGCACTGCGCGGCGCGAATGTAGGCGTCTATATCGGGGAGTCGTTTAGCGAGTGCTCCGAAGCAATAGGCGCCGACATCGACGGCATCGGTAGCTCATCGATCAACACTAAACGAAATATGCTTGCTAATCGGCTATCATACGCATTTGATCTGCGCGGGCCGAGCTGCGTTGTCGACTCAGCATGCGCGGCCAGTCTGTCCGCTTTGCACACGGCCTACATGACGCTCAAGCTCGGGCAGATAGACATGGCACTGGTAGGCGGTGCTAACCTAAACCTGAAACCGGGTAATGCAGTAAAGTTTCTAAAATACAACATGCTATCGAAAACGGGCCGGTGCCAGTTTTTGGACGCCGGTGTCGACGGCTACGTGCGCTCCGAAGCGATAGGGCTGATACTGTTGCAGCGCCGGCAGAGCGCTAAACGCGTCTACGCAACGGTCGTGAATGTGCGCACAAACTCCGACGGCTATAAACCGAAAGGCATTACATATCCGGCGCCCGACTCGCAGGAGGCGCTGATGCGTATAACACTGGCTGAGGCACAGGTAGATCCGATGAGCGTCGAGTATGTTGAGGCGCACGGCACCGGCACGCAGGCCGGTGATCAGGCGGAGGCCGAAGCGATACGACGTGTGTATTGCGGCGCCGGCAGACAGAATGCGCTGCTCGTAGGCAGTGTCAAGTCGAATATCGGGCACACGGAGACGGCGTCGGGTGTTTGCTCGATCATCAAGACGTTGATCGCGTTCCAGGCTAGTACAATACCGGCCAATTTACACTTTACGCAACCGAATCCAAAGATCCCGGCCCTATTGGATGGGTCAATGCGCCCGGTAGTCGAAAACACGCCAATCGGTGATTCAATAATAGCGGTCAACTCGTTCGGGTTTGGCGGTAGTAATGTGCATCTGCTGTTGCGCCCGGAGCAGACGAATGGCCAGGTATCAACCGACACGGAGCAGGCGGATGGCCAGGTAGCAAGCAACGAGGAGCAGACGGATGGCCAGGTAGCAAGCAACGAGGAGCAGACGGATGGCCAGGTAGCAAGCAACGAAGAGCAGACGGATGGCCAGGTAGCAAGCAACGAGGAGCAGACAGATGGCCAGGTAGCAAGCAACGAGGAGCAGACGGATGGCCAGGTAACAAGTAATGAGGAGCAGACGAATGGTCAGGTAGCAAGCGACACGGAGCAGACGAGTGGCCAGGTAGCAAGCGACACGGAGCAGACGAGTGGCCAGGTAGCAAGCGACACGGAGCAGACGAGTGGCCAGGTAGCAAG
>JAQIXC010000487.1:0-25555 GCA_034697605.1 Metabelba pulverosa | reverse complement strand
AATTAACTATTTGTGTACTAATAATTAATTGTTAGCCCAAGCGATATTTTTAAAGTTCAGTTAAAAATAAACTTGCTATTTAAAAAATTATTTAATTTTAAGTTAATGAGTTTAAGATTTTTAACTTTTAAATAATCTATAGACATAATTTTAAAAATTACGTAAATAAAATATAACAAGGACGTAACTTAAATTAAATTAACTCATATTAAATTATCTTAAATTGGCATTAATGACATTTAAATCAAAAACTAAAAATTATTTTAATTGAAAATTTATCAATTATTTGAGTCAAAACTGGGTGGCGTGTTACCTAGATAGTACGCCACCCCCTTTAAGAAACTGACATAACACGCCATGGCGCCTAAAGTTAGATAATTCGGTACTAACAATTCGCTCGAATTACGTTCGCATAACACTTACGGTAGATGTTCGGGAAGTGCCCGGGTGACTGAGCAAGTAGTCAGTCGCCTGTTCCAAACTGTTGGTCTGGAGCAGAGCGTCTAATGCCAACTCTCGCGCAAATCCCATGTCCATCAACTGCTGCAAATGGTCGGAATTGATTCCCTGGTCTTCTAATTCGTTGATTCTACTCGTCGTCGATCGGGCGGTTGCGGTCGTAGTTGTGGTGGTAGTGGTCGCGCCCGCCGTTGGAGCGGCAGTAGTGGGGGGAACGGTGGCGGCGGTGGTTTCCTTCTCTTTGGCCAACTTTTCCTGTATAATCGCCTCTCCTTTGAGGAGATGGCAGAGAATGGCTAATATCGACTCAGACATCCTCTCCCCGTGAATCTTAAGCGGCTTTTTGTCCCATAAGTGCGAAATGCATTCGAATGCGCGCTAAACGACAAAATAGGTTTCGATTAAGACATTTGTATCCGAAGTAATAACAAGAACTGAAGGAATGGCTAATCGGCTCACTCTGTGCGTTCGGATCAGGTACTGGACTGGATTGAAGACTTCGAAGTCCGTCGCAGTGGTCGGCGTTTTGTTGGTCGGCATCGTGTGCGGTGACTCCAAAACCATCCTCGGGTTCACCATTTTCTCCAATAGCATGAGCCAGGAGTCGAGAAACTCTCCGGCGCCTTCGGGCAGCTCCGGGTGTTCGAGTCCTTCAGCTACAGGCACTTTGCCGTCTTGAGTGATGGCCCACTTGAATGTGCTGTCGATGCAAATAAGGCTCAGTTTTGGCGCTTCACTACTGCGCTGAGACAACTCACTTAAAGAAGGCGTCCTGTCCTCCGCAGAGGACAAACTTCTGGAGCATCAGATGGTAGGGATGTTTGCGTTCGTCGAATAGCATCGGAGACGTGAAGCCAACGGAACAAATATAAAAAGTTAATCTGAAATGAAAGCAAATATTGCATTAATGAAGTCCAGCGCGAGTTCTATCGGATGCGAACTCAGGCAACGATGCGATTTATGCTATACTATGGGCACCACTACGACCTCAAAGCGACTCATTGGCACCTGAGAGGAGATACCGGATGCCGAGTGCGAGTACACGCGTGCACTCATTCATATTGGGGTATATTTACCTGAATTTAGGTATGGGTGAAGTGGAGGGCGGTTGCCAAGAGAGACCACTTGCAAGCAGTTTAGTCAGAGATTTGGCGACATTTCGAGCCGAAACGGAAGGCACTGCCGGCTGATTCTGAACGTTATGATGACTGCGTCGGTGTCTGATCGGTGAGCCGACGCATAACTGTGCCGATAGAACAATACATTACTGAATATATTCTATATTGAAATCACTTATTAGTTAACATACTTTGACGAGAAGTCCGAACAGTTCTGCGAGCGCTCGGCCTAATCGCGAAGCGCTGGTAAGTAATGGTTTGATTTGCTTCTGTTGAGCTGTCATTTTCGATTGAGAACCGTTCGGATTCTTCTTCTTCTTATTCGTCTCTGTCGTGGCGTCGGAGTTGTCGTCGACTTCCATATTAGAAGCGGTCGAACCGTTCGCTTCATTCAGTGGTTCACTCGTCTCAGTGTCGTCGTTGAGGTTGAGAGCACTCGTCAGCCTTTCGAGTTGGTGTCGCCCGAACTGCCAGTTCGCGTTGGCTGACGACTCCGAGCACAGGGCCAGCAGAACAGTGCTCTCCCACACAAGTGACGTGTAAAGGCGACTCAGGCCTTGAAGCACAGTTAGGCCGAGTTTGGAACCCCAGTGCGTGATAGAGAGGTTGCGAATATCACTTTGACCGGTGCGGCACACGTGGACGAACATCAATATGTATGCGTGCGCTGCAGACATCGAGTGCAGGAGTGGCGTCAGGACTGACGACTGAAACGGATCACAATTGGTATTGTTGGTCGAGGCGACCACTAACTCCTCTAAGAGCACACTTCCTCCGGGAGGCTCAAGCGGTCGGTGCAGTTGATCGAGTTTTTCGAGAACTTTGTTCAGAGCGTCCAAACCCAGAGTCAGGACTTGTCGTTCGTGCGCTAAGTTCTGAAAGTCAAACGAATGTTAGTTTAACTCAATTATCGCAAACACTCATCACAAGTCATACCAAAATCGATTTGCAAACACTGGCCACCGATAGACAGGCCGGACTCATCGGGAAGTCGATCGGAAGGTTAGGCAACTGAAGAATATTGAGAAGTGGAGTCAAACCGCTCTGTTTGACGAACTCTCGGCAGTGATCGTCAGTCGAGTTGTTGCTCAGAATCGCGTCAACGAAACGCATCTAAAACACAAAATTCGTAAATAATTGCAATTCTATTGCCTATAGATTGGCGACAATATCGAGACAACACGACATACGACGTTCAGAATGTAGTCGACCAACGGAACGGGCGTTTTCGCGTCGCTAGAGCTCGCTTTCATACTCAGAGCTGTAGCCGCGGTTGTCGTCTCGTCGTCCTCTTCTTCCTCTTCATCAGAAGATCCGACTTCATTGCCGACAGGAGTGCTGTTCGAGCGCCCGATGTCGTTAGCATTGGTTCCGTTCGACTCGTTTGACTTAGCGGTCGGTTTCGAACAAACATAGTTCGGATCACTTCCTAAAGAGCAGAGCTCTTCCAATAACTACATAATTAAACAAAAATCAGTTAAAGTGAACAAACATTTAGAAACAAATGAATACAAACTTTGATTATAGCAAACGTCGCGTCAGTCCTCAAACTCGGCTGATGTCTCATCAGTTCGTCCATTGCATTGCCGAGATTAGAGGCGGTGTCGCCCATCGGGTCACTACTCCTTCGGCGCCGCATTGCCGGCAAGTAGTCGGGCGACAGAAGCACTTTGAATAAGCGCTCGAAGGGCTTGCAGGCGACGAACGCCTCCAACCCCCGCGCGTTCAGACAAAGGGCACTGAAGACATTGGGCAGAGAGGCGAGAACCTCACGCGTCGCCGGCACCTGCTTGGGCGGGGGTTCGGTGTTATTGTTATTTGTGTTCTCATAATAATTGCGATTAAAACAAATGCAAAAACAAAATCAAAAAAATAAATCAAAAATATTTCTCACTTTTACCTCTTTGACGAGAAGGGCGTGGAGTACGACGTCCGTGAGTCCGATCTCTTGCAGTGACGACAAGAGTGACGGTTCTTGAAATACATAGACTGTCACCACATCCGTGGCCAACAGGAAGAGAGAGGGCCCGTAGTATTCGGCATTACTAATGATGTGCCGCAGAGAACGCGGAAGATTGCCGTACATTACTGTCGGTGAGAGAACAGATTCATTAGATTTGTCAACACTTTCGGCGCTCGAATGGAACTCACAGTGTCTAATGCCGTCGGCAAAGGCCGGGTCTTGAATGGCTTTCTTAAGGAAATTAAGCATAGATTTGAGAAGCGCTGCTCTTTGGGGATAACATTGTATGTCTTTGAGCGGTTGGACACTAGGGGTTGAGGTCAAGGCCACGGTATCGACGGTTTGAGTCGAATCGACTTCCATTGGTGTTATACCACTCGTCGATGGGATTGTCGTCTCATTTAATGACATTTCCGTCGACTCCCTTCGTTGCGGCACTTCTATGACAAACGGTTGTTCTGTTCGGCAGATGTCGACCTCATACTCGAGTCGGTGGACGAACGCCGTTAGACCCGAATGCGATTGAAAGGCCGTCATATCGAGGTTTGTGATGAGATCTATTACTCTGACAGCTCGGGTCACGAACTACATGTGCGACAAATTATTTAGCAGTCATTCAAACGATGTAATCAATCCAATCAAACATACAGTAATGTGTTCCGACTCCGTTCCCTTCCAATTGATAACCTTCAGGAGCGACTCCATCATTCCGCACTGGACTAACGCTTCGCCGCCTACGCGTGCATTCAAAACGGATTAGACTAAACAAGTGGCAAGACTAAATTTGCAATAATTTCAATACCGTTTTCATAACTGGCCAAATGATAAAGGAATGAGAAGAGGGCCGTAGCGAATGGCAGTGGAAACAATTGGGTGTTGCCGTCGATGAGTGCCTGAATGCAACTTCGAACCAAAACCGGCAAAAAGCCGTGATATGAAGCGGCACCCGTCACGTCGATTATCACATTTAATCTAAACACAAATCGTACAGAAATTAACAAAAATGCAATCAATTGCCACAAAATTAAGACTTACTTTGAATTTCTGTCTAAATGTATAATTGATGTTAAAGTCCGAAGAGACGCGGCTTTTATCTCCTGAAGGAATAGCAAACAAATTAGTCTTAAAGTACTAAACAATAAATGCTTTGCAAAATAATTACAATCAGTTTATTGTCATTCAACTCCAAAACGTCGACCAACTCCTCGATGAGTCCGTTGTAGAGCAGATTCGCAGCGTTTTCTTGTAAAGACATCGCTTGACAATAGACTAATTCAAAGGAAAAACGTTCGCAATGTTAGCGCAAAACGAGATTAGACTCAGGCATGGGATGGGATGAGTGGGCGAGACGTACCGATTATGGAGAGCGCCTGAAGCCTGGCCTGAACGCACTGAAGCCGTTTCTTGTAGTTGGAGAAGCTTTTGGCGAGTCTTAAGTGCGTAAATAAGACCATTTGCTTATCGGTCGGCACTTTGTATGTGTCGATCATCTCTTCCATAATCTGCGCCAAAGACTTGTCGATTTGGTCGATGTTGTCGACGTGAATCACATTCAGAGCGTTCGGCTTCTTGTTGGCCGACTCGTCGCTGAAGTACTCGAAGTGAAGAGTTGTGGCACTGGAGGGGAATGCAGACATCGGCATGTCTTGGCAGCACTCGGCTAACCCGAACCCGTTCTCCTTTCCGCCCCAATTCTGCAAACGGAATGTCAGAGTAAGATAAGTCGGTATTTAGAAAACAAATTCATCTAATACTGTGCCGAACCCTGAAATCAATTTATGGCATACTTTGGAGCGTCGACTACAACACAGTTGATAGTCAACAAGAGAACCGATGCCACAAAACACAAGTAAATAGTCGGTTAAGACATACCTCTGCGAGATATTGGAGTCGTGTCAGCAATGCCTGTCTCTTATCCGAACTGATCCGCGATATGAAATTCGATCGTTTGCTGAAGACGTAGAGCAGATTGAGGACCGCCAGCACGACCTGCATGTCTCGCGACGACAACAGTGTTATCAAGTGCTGCGAAATGCGGACAAACATTAGGTTTGAGTACAAAAGGGACAGTTAGTTGACGGCAGACCTCCATCGAGTTGTAGAGATGTCGCGAAAAACTGTGTTCAATGAGTAGAGCCGTAAACATAATAATATGCATCAAAAGCTCCTTTCGCTGTCCGGCACACAAACAAAGCGCACGATTAGTCAGTGTCTCAATGGCCTGTAGGGCGTCGGGACATACCTTCTCGTTGTTCGACTCATCGACAGGCAGTGACCACTGGTTCTCCGAATTCCGGTGACAACACGACTCGAGAATCGCGTCGAATACGTCCAACACATCGATCCAGTGGTAAAGTTCGCACTGACGGACGCCGAGAGAGCAATCGATTAGAATACTGAGTGAGGAGTCGGGACACAAATGGCATACCTTTCCGCAGTTCCAGGACTTAATGCTCTTCAGTTCCTCGAGTAAGTCGTTTTCGTCGCATGCCTTCAAGCGGTCGATCAGTGACTTACAGTCCATAGGCTGTCGGTTCGAATCGGGCGACCGGTGAGAGAGTAAAGCGTTTAGTGTTAGCGCCGAATAGGGCGTCGAAGCGCCGAATGACTCACCACTTCAGAGGAACTCTTCTTCGATTTTGTTGTGTCGATCTTCATCTTTGCCACAACTTATTGGCTGTGAATCCGCCGCTTCTGTCCAACAGATAACACAAAAGGATTAGCGAAAGGGATTCGATTGGTTCGGATGGGAGTGCGCGGCGAACGCGACAACGCGTCTGCGGCTCAGCCCTACTCTTCGCGCAATCGGATCACGAGTTCGCAGTCGACACTCAATTCGCAAATCAGTTGCGAAACTGATTACAAGAGTTGAGGCGAAACTGGATTTAAAATACGCTTTCGATTCGATTGCAAGTGATTTGGAAAAGCGATCGAAGGGTCGACTAATTGCGCGATTAGTTTAGGAACGAAGGCATTGACTGAATGCCTCAATGAGTGAACGATTGGAGTATTTTTAGACCAAATCTATTAAATGATGTTTTGTTTGAATTGATATCTAATGAAACGTTTGCTTACATTCAACACATTCACCCATTTGTGTCCACATTTTCACCGATTAATGGATTTCTAACTCGAAAAGTGGTTTCGGATTTGATTTGTCGCCAATCGGTGCCGAATTGGGCGACAAATACGTCGAACAACTGACTCGATGTCGGAACTAATTCAATGGTTTGTTGCGCCGAAACGACAATTAACGCGAAATTAGTTCTGTTTTTGTTTCAATAGTTTTCTCTCTATTCCTATCGTCGCTAACAAAACGCTTTTTGCTTTGCATTCAACTCAACGCAAATCGCAATGCATTTCAATCGTTGGTTCAAACACTTCTCAAAATGACTTCGCAATTATACACAGCATAGCGACTACAGTGCCGCTCCAGTTCTGCACATACACGCGGCACCGCTGCCTGCGCTCGAGCCATGCCTTTCGCTGCTCGACTTCGCCGCACATGCTGTAGAGCACAGCCAAACCGATCCGAACAGCGTTTCCAACCATACATCACATGCAGTACGTTATGGACTCTTCTCTACTCCCCTTCGACGCCGTTTTCTAATTGCGTTCAAAGAGTGCGATAAACAGCGCAACGTATTGTCTGGACGTTTGAAATGAGTTTTGATTTAACCAATAGATTCCGCTATTCTACCAGTGAAACGATTAAACCCACTTTGGAAATACTGTAAGTTGTTGAAATATTCTTTCATTTGATCAAGGTATCTTTAGCTTTTAAACTAACAACATACAACTAATTAACCAAGATTTATAAAATATTATTGAAAATGTAAATGTCAATATTTAAATAAAAACTAGATTGTTTACGCTTTTAAAATATACCTGTATATGCCTGGATATATAACATTATCTTTTATAATCAATACTTAATTATCTACACTGGAAAACTTTTTAAACAAATAGAAATAAGTTGGAATTTTCCTATTATATCCATGCTAAAATGTTTTACAGTACACAATTAGCATGAATGACTAAAGATAGCTACATATTAATTTTATAGTCGTTATATCAGTGTAGTTAACTAAATAATTATCTAGTTAATCTCTAATTCGATTCGCAGTCTCTCTCTCTCTCTCTCTCTCTCTCTCTCTCTCTCTCTCTCTCTCTCTCTCTCTCTCTCTCTCTCCCCTAGTTTAAAAATTTATTAGCAAATTTAACAAAATTAATTATGTTTAATGTTTATCATTTAAAGATGTACATGCTAAGCTTTAGACTTATATCTTATGCACAGCATTTTGTGCTCATATGTGTATTACTTAGATTTAGATTAAGTTTGGATAGAATTAGGATATATCACAAATAAGGATATATTTCGACGATTTTGATATCTTAAGATTTAATCCATGTGTTCTTTAACTTAACTCGTAGTTAAGTTTTATTTTTTAAGCTTGTTTAAAATAAATAAAACTAATTTATTATTGATTAAAATTTTGTTCAGAATACTTAATGTTTAAACTAAGTATATCTATATCAATAAGATTTGCACACATGTGCGCTGTGCTTTATCAATAATTTAAATATGATAATATTCATATTTCCTGTTATTCAGTTTTTAATGTTAATTTCTCTAAAATATATCAAGCAAATACTTAAAGTAATTATTATTTGCTATACAGTTAAGCTTTTAATGCACCTGCTACAATTTCACATTGTCTTCACTAATTTTTTGAATACGAAAATAAATTTTATTCGCAAAAAATAACAGTAAACTAATTAAATTAAATAAGCGTTGATAAATTAAACGTAAAATTATTCAAAGCATTAAAAAGTTAGTGTTTTTTAAGTTTAAATATGTGAACAAAGCAAGGATTGGCTGCATTCTGGCAAAAGATGAGGACAACTCTCTACGTCAAGGTCGGTGACATATTAATAGGTGCATGGAATCAATCTTGGCACCAGTACGAGCACCAGCATAGCATCAGTATGAGCACCAGTATGAGCACCTGTGATGGAATCGAAAGCCAACAAAAGAGAGTTTCGTTTCAGTTTGGGAAACTGGTTTATGCATGCTAAACTAAGCTAAACTAAGCTAAACTAAGCTAAGCTACACTAAGAGCCAGATAAAGGTTGTGAGACTTGTGACACCAAATGCGATAGTATTGGACAAAATTATGTAATGTATTTGAGTTCTTATGGCCGATATGTTTATAGTAGAGTTCGACTCGAGTTTGAAGATTCGAAGCGATAAGAAACCGATGTTTAGATGACTTGGGCTTTGAGTTAACTGTAGTGCCAGTCGTCGAACATCTACTCAATTGATACGAACTTTTCGCATATGAGACGAACCGAGAGTTTTTGGTGACAATGCTATTGAAGCTGAAGTCGTTTAGTCTTTTAAACGACTGTCAAATCGATAGCAGATTAAGTGATAAGAAGTGCCGCAAAATTACGGAACGATTGGCCGAATTGTCGCAATTAATGGCCAAATGGCGGCTCATTAGCGTCGAGTGGAACCAGAAGTGGAACGCCGTTGTCATTGCACTGAACAACGGCATCATATCGTCGATATATCTCAATCAGACCAATCATATAATCAATGTCTATAACGACAAATATCTAACCAATAAGTTGTTATCCGAATACATAGTCAATGTTGTTCTTCTCGACAATTATATCCTCATATCGTATACGCAATCAAAGCTCACTTTAGTCTCAATCAGTCCAACGATCCGTAAGAGCAAGAAATCGGTGTTTAAGCTCTCGAACCGAAACGCAACCATTTCTGCCATTGATCTCGAAAACGGAACCACTCGTCGAGTCGAACGCAATCTTGTGGTGAACGCGAGCGGAGACCTGTTGGTCGTCTGGTGGAAGACGGGCACCAACTGTGTCGCGCCCTGGTCAGCACCCGGACGCAATCTCAGGGACCTGGCCAACATTTTCGTCTACACATACACTAAGTCTAACTTTGAGTTGATATCTTTGGGATGTACTTCTGGCCATATCTTTCAAGTTAGTAGCAAGTTTGTTTTATATTGATTTACTTATTAAAATTCTATTTTAATATTTATGGCATTTTGTTTATTTAAACCATGAGTTATAGTCTTAGAGTTAAATTGGGATTTAAATCTATATAACTATTTAAATCTTAGTCTCAAATACCATGTAAAACTAAAAATTTGATTATTCTTTTTTATAAAATAATATTTATATTACCGGTAATTATAGATAGATAGATCTTGATATGTTATACTTGAAAACATCTTAATTTGTGAATAATTTTAAAATGTTTCATTAGAAGTAGTTTAGTTAAAATTTAATTATTTTAAATATGATTGCAAATAGCTTTATTTACAATGCTCAGTTTTTGCCAAATACTCGCTATATTATACCACGCTTCAGATTAAAACAGCCAGTTATAAGTACATTTATAAGATTATAAGTTACTGTAAAATCTAAAGTAAATTTAAACAAAATTAAACGTATAATTAAAACATTGTTTATATGGTATGTTCACTAAACTTAATAAGTAGGGTTAAAAAGTAGTATAGTAGAATTGTAATCTATTATTCCTTGGATTCTCGGAACGCTTAATATAGAAGGAATAAGAATTAGAATTTTCAAATCAAATGAATATTGAATTGATCTGTCCTTCTGTTCACTAATACAATATTGTTTAGACATGATAGACGAGAAGTATTCAATAAATTAAAATGTGATTGAATGCTATTCTGCATAAATATAGAATATTCTGTAGTGCTGTGTAGTATTATCTAGTGAGGAGAGGAATGGTCTAAATTGAGCATTGTAAATTGCATTCTATATAGTCGAAGTGCACGTATTCCGATATTCTGTAGTGCAGTAGGGAATGGTATGCATTCCAGAGCTATACAGAATTTTGCATGGCTATATTGGTATGCTATATTGGAATATCGCTTATGATGCTATTGCTGTAGTGTGCTGGGTTAACTGTATTGGTGCATTGGTATTGTGCAGATACTGGTGACGCACTGGAATGCTCGCCAACTGGTGGTTGTGCAGCAGTCGACAGACTCGGCATATGTCCTCAATTACTGTGTCTTCGAAATATCGATCGACGCGCGGATCGAGAGTCTGCAGCAAATCTATTCGATCCGAATCCCATTGTTGAGGCCGTGTGTGAGGGCAGAGATGACGGCAGCGTTGGATAAAATAATATTGGTTTGCGATGACGATAGCATCAGTCTATTCAACATCGAACAGAACGCACTCTATTCGCTGCACTCGTCGGTCTGCGCGTATGACTTCACTTCCAATCCATTCGATGCCATATTCATAGTCACCGATCAATTCGGAAGACTTTCTATATATGACTTCGCGTTCAACACAATTCACATTAATTACGAACAGCTAATCATCGCGAGAACCACTCGCTTGAGTCGAATCAAATTCCTCGACAGCACCCGACTCTGCCTCTGCTTCTCAAGCGAGAACTGCACTGACATTACACTCATAACACTTCCTGTTGTGATCGATAACAAGACACTCGTTAGTCAGTACCTAACGAGTGGTAAATGTGATGAAGCGATCGCTTGCTTGCAATGCATTAATTGGAACTGTTATAGCGATAGCGCCTACTCTGCACTTAATTACATATTTAATCATTTAATTAAACAGCCCTTCAGCCCAACCCGCGAATCGCAAATTGAGGCCACTTTAGCCACATTCCTCACCCCAACCATTGCCATCGACGAACAGGTCGTCCAAGAGTACAAACTCGAGATCCACTACCTGGCCAAGAGGTTCTTCTACCACCTCCTCCGCTACTCCTGCCTCGACAAGGCCTTCCTCCTGGCCCTCGACTTGAAGAGCGGGCAGTTGTTTAGTTTGCTGCACAGGATAGCTATGCAGAGGTCTAATGAGAGAATAGCCGCCGTTTCCCTATTAGAGTCTCAGGCATACAGTCGACGCGAATTCGCACAATCACTGCAATCGGGTCTCACTTTCAGTGGTTGTGAGAAAAACAATAATAATGACAATTATAGTCTCAATAATAATAATAATAATAACAATACTACTAACAGTAGTACCGGTGCACAGATCAAGTCAACACCTGTTGACTCCGATCCGAATATTATAGGTCTACCGACCCCTCAGAGCGTGGAATACGCGAAATATCGGAATTTGGTGCTGAAGCCGTCGCCGCGCGGTTCGCCTACTCGCCCACTCGCCATAGCGCCGGCAGTAAAGCCGAGTTCATCGAAATCGAAGGCCACAGTGATTGCCACAAAACCCATAGCCTTTCGGAACATCAATCCGAGCGATACTTACAATAAAGAGATTATCGCTTTCGAGCCAACACTGAGAGACACGACAATCGACGCATTGTATGCCATATCGACGAAACAGAAGAAGACGACTAATGATAGGAACGGCAGTCAAACGAATCCGAAGCCGACGTCAAGTGCGGAAAGTCGTCAAAAACGCGATTATCGCCAAAATGCAAATCACTTCGAAAGAGCTTCTTATTCCTCATATTCATCATACCGGTGCTCGTCTTCCTCCGCCTCCTCCTCCTACTCGTCGACGTCTGCCTCCCTATCTCTGCCAACTCCCGACTCGAGTCCAGCGCCAGAACTGCCACCGAAAACATATCTAACGAATAGCTGTTTGAAAGCACCCGAAAGGCCTCCAAAGGAAATACGGTTTAAGAACTCGTCGTTCGACGAGAAATGCGGGCCAACTGTTGAAGACAACGAGAATTCAGTGGAAATTAATTTATCGCACATGAAGTCGAGCTCAAAGATTGAGTGCATCCACTTCGGTGTCGTATAATTCCGCTTAAATGCGACGATTAAATGATAATCGATTGCATGTCGCACATGCTCTCACTCGCACCCGCACTACCGCTCCAGCACTCGAGCCCTCCGTCTCCCCACTCGTCCGCTCTATGCCATCGCTTCTCATATTCGAACAAAAGTTCAGTCTTTACCTACAGTTGTCTTAAAAGACTTTCGTTTAGTTAAACCAAACTTTTCTAATTAACTCGTCGTTCACTCCAATTGTAATTTATTGAATAAATTATTGTTTTTAAAACAATTGTCTCTTTATTTGCTTTTTTGTTAAGCACTCGAAGTCTTGTCCCAAATAACTTAGTGCTAAGTTGTTATATTGTATCTGAGAATCTTAATTGAAACTAAACGGACTTGATTAAACCTTTGACAAAAACTTGAAAAGAACAATTTAAAACAAAGGTAAGTTAAGTGTGTTTGTTGTAATTTTCTAGCCTTTGCAGCTTTCATTAAAATTTTATATTAAGAAATTTTAAAATGAAAAATTTATTTTAGTTTGAAGTTTATGCTGCTTAATAAAAAAGCCTTTGGCTTAATATAAGGAGTATGATCAAATTCCTCGTTTTTATTGAGCTAAATATTTTATTATTAAATATTTTTTATTGTATTTTCGTGTTTTGTCTTACATTTATACATTTTTAAAAACAATTTGAATACATATTAGAGATTATTAAAACAATCTATATATAGTTTAAATTGAAAATATAAGCATAATAATTTATATCATCTTTTAGTTTAAATTTTCTACTAAAATTTATTTTTATTGTAAAAAATAGGCATTACCTATTACCAAGCTGGTTTTCCGACCACTTTACAGTAGGCCAGGTAGTGTTTTCACCAAGTTGAATATTGGCTAAAATTGATTTGTTTTGTTTAATTTGAAAAATGTCTCAATTTTAATAAAAATTTTACAAGTTTAAAAAATATAATTTAATTAAAATAAAATTTGCATTAGGCAAGCATAAATTAAATATCAACAATTTCCTAGTGTATGCATATTTTTCCTATATAACAAGAAACAATGTAAGGTGAATTTTTATGATTTAGACTTTACTTTTTATATAATCTTTTAAAAACAGAATTTAACCTTTTGGTGCTTTTGATTAAATTTAGCTATATGTTTAAGTATATATTTAAGCAATGTAACATTAAGTAAAAGGAATGATTAATACGGTAAGCATCTCAACAACACAACCGTCTATTTTCAGAGCAATTTCGGATTGAGTAACAGGTGTTAGTGTAGGCATTCACTGCCAATGGTTTCGCTTACACTTTAGGCCCAATTTTTCGATTAAATTCGGATAATAATAGATTAGAATTTCATTGATAGTAATCATATGATATTAAATGAGTGAATATTAAAAATTTTATTTTATTCTAAACAATTCAATAGTAATACAAACAATTTTATAGTTTAAAAACATTTTATAATTTAGATATTTATTACATATATTATATTTATATGATAAACTTAATAACTTTATTTAGATAACAAATGAAGAGAATAAAATACTTGATTATACATATTTTTATTTAAAATTAAATAAAATGATAAATTTCAAATATATACTTAACAAACTTTATTAAGTTTCATATAAAACCACTTATGATTGCAGTATATAATAACTGTAATGAAATATAGTCAATAATTGACCATTTTATTAACTGATTAACTGTTATTAAAAGTTATTTTAACAAGCGCATTTTGCTGTTATAATTTAGTAGCCCAAAAGCTAGCTTCTTCTATAATACCTTATCAAATCTAAACTCTTGTGACCATTCTTTGTAGCGAAATAGCAAGAATCAAGTTTAATACTAGCAAGCAAATATATGATTGGCACTTGTTGAGTTTAACCAGAGCATTAAATCAATACTTAGTCAAATTAGGGAATAATTACTTTGTACAGTGTAATTATTGAATGATATAGAAATGAGAATTGTGGCGAAAGTGAAATTCGGTGAATAGGCTGTAGTCGTAAAATATTTGCCATTTTCTGTTCGAAAATATTGATTTTATTTGTCGTGATTTTCGAGTCTCATCTCAAACTTTTATGCCTTTATTATTAAAGTATGAATTTTTATCGAATATATTATATTAACAGTCATTGTCATAGACTCCTCACTCGTTGCCAACAACGGAATGCCTTTCCTCTCGCACTTCAACTCTAACCCATATAAACGTCTGTTTCCTCGGCTCTCATCGCATAGGCATTCGTTTTATACATATCTAAGATATAGTAAAATACTTCCATTTCTGATATATCACTATTGGATGACTAGAGAAAAGCAATACAACTCTATTATTATTATATAGTTTTTACTCATTTATTCAATAGATTTCTTTCATTTAATTTCCGAAAGAGAGACCTCATTAACTGAGAATCGAGTGAAGAGCCGAAGCATAGCTGAGACTACCAGAGCTGACTACCAGAGCTGACTGCTCTCCTGCTCTCCTCTTCTCGTCTTCTCCTTTCACCCAACGCTCGCATTCTCTTCCAATCATTTATCTCTTTTATGGCTTCAAAGCCAAAGCTTTTCTATTTTATACGTATATTATATATTATACGTCTATTATATATATTATACGTATATATTGTACTTATTCTACACCAAAGTTAATGCATTCTATTCTACACTACACTTCTCACTCCTACAGGTCTCTCTCTCTCTCTCTCTCTCTCTCTCTCTCTCTCTCTCTCTCCATCCCTCCCATGCCTTTTACTCTCTAACCGCTGTTTTTTAGTGTTTTAATTATATTTTTATTATATATTAACTTTAGGCCAAAGACGAGATGAGACGTAATTTAGAATTCGTTTTATTAATGATTAGAAAGCAATCGATATATGAAAATAAGATTAAAATAAAAGCCGTTTATTCTCAACGATATATTAATATTATTAATGTGGGAATTGGAAAGGCCCTTGAGTTCACCTAGCTAAGTTACATGATACTTAAATTATAACAATACGTTTATTCTTTATTTAAGTTTAGTATTGTTTTGTCAACAACAGAAACAACATGTTGCATATGTTCCAACAGGCAATATATTTGCATTAATTAAGATTATTATTAAATTTAAACATCTTTATTACGAGTTGATTGTATTTTATATGGCTTTATCTAGCTACATTGCTAACAATTATTTGAAAAATACATGTAAAGGCTAAAATATTTATTTTTAATTGTTGTTGAAGCAATAATAATATAATGTACTAATTTTTGTTTTTTTTTATTTATTTGTATTTTGTTAACGGTAGCAGTAATAAGTCAATTATTTACCATTATTTTAACATTCAAAATTTTAACAAATATTCTAGGGTTTAAGCTTACAATTATTTTAATTTAATATAAAAAGTAGATTATGCTCTAGTGGTCATTTGAAAATTGTCTAGCTAAAGTAAAATTATTGAAATTAATGTTTAATTAAATGTCTATAGTTTAAAAATACAGAAACAACTATTAAGTTATTTTAACTTTTAAATGTATTTGTTTTGATTATATCATAATTTAAATAAACAAAATTCTAATTTAATTATAACAAATAGATTTAAAAGGTTTTAAAATATTAGTCAAATCAGATTAATGATCATTTTTGTGTTCTTAATGTTTACTATGTGTTTATTTATGTTTATGTTTATTATTTTGTATTTTATTATTTTAAAATTCATTTTACTATTTACATTAACTTCTTATATTACGTTATAATAATACAGTATTTTTTAAATATTTTAAATTAGAATTTTTAATATAAATAATGCGCCAAAAACATTTAAAGAAATTTAATTTAATATTATATTATATTTTACTGTCATTGTAATTCATCATACTTCTACTACTCTATTATAATGATAATTTAAATAACATAACATAATAGCCTTGGTTAATTACCACATTAATTTAAACAGCAGGAGAATAATGTTTAAAAAATTATTTAAAAATTTATATTTTAAATCAAATTACATAGATTAAAATGCTATTTTTAATCCTACTAATAAAGTAATGTTTCAACTGCAGGAAATAATGTTACCAAACATTAAGAAATATTTGTTAATTTTATTTAATTCATAATTTACACTGGATTATTAATAAAATTGATTAAATTATATTGATATGTGTATACATATCATATAGCATTTTTAAATAATCAATTTTATTATTTGAGCATTGCTAAAATAAAGATGCTGTTAATTTATCTTTCTAGGAAAGAGCTGTGTTCATATGCGCCAAATAGCGAATTGTTGAATTCTAATCGGAGTAAAAAATAGTGGATTGTAATAAAAATGACAAATCAAGAGAGCATTTTGGCCGGAATCGAGAAGAAGGTCTGCGATTTGATGCTACGGTTCCGCGACTCCCGGCGTCTCGTTCTGCTCATCGTTGCGATTGGACTCCTGTTGGACAATATGCTCCTCACGTCTGTCGGTACGATATCTGCAAATCGCACGCAATATGTCGATCGCAGGTCGACCTCTAAAATCCAATCAAAACTTATTTCGAAATTACTACTGAATAGAGTGCATGACTTATGATATAAATAGAAACAAAAGAGTTTTCAGGTTTTAATAAGAAAGTCATTATAGACTGAATCCGCGAAAACAGTTTTCGACAACTTTTGAATACTTTCGAAGCGTTCATCTCTGGATAAACAGTAGTAAATGCGTTGGAATACAATAAAAATGCGAAACTTTTACAGCACACTTTTGCGAGTGTTTTTAAGGTCAACAGTTTTTAAACATGCTTGCGATTAATTTTTCATTTCATTGTTCAACTGCTAAATTGAAATTATGAATTTAGTTTTGTTTGGATTACATATCATAAAAACTTCTTTTCATTATAATTTGAAATTTTAATCAGAAAATTGCATTTAATTGCGATTGTTATGTCAAGTTAAATAAGTTCTTTCAATGAACTTGAATGCTTAAAATAAATTTCTTGCTTGCCAATAAAACTTAGCTGATGATAAGTGCTTATGTTTAGGATATTTTTAAAATTTCCAAATTTTCTTTTCACACTTCACTGTTTGTATCTATAAGTAGCGAAATTAGTCGAAACTGTATTAAATTTGATTGCTTTCTGTAATAAAATTAATTAAAAAGTCTTTTATTACAATATATTTTGTCAAGTTCTAAGTGGATTATTGAGATTTTAGTTTTAAAAAGTCAAGATCAATTTATTATTTCGCATTAACGCTAACTCAATAATATTTGAACCAAAAATAAATCTGTTAATTTTATCATTTATATGTCAAGCCTTCTATATATCAATATAACTTGTAATTATTTGATCAGGCTTAAATAACTAATTTTCATTAGTTTGTTTAAAATTTATTTAATTAAAAATATTTTTGTTTAATAAAATTAACCTGATTAAATTAACATAATATATTTTAAAGTTCATGTAATGTGTTTTTGGTCAAAACAAGTTACTTTAAAACCAAATTATGCATTAAACAATTTATTGAATATTTGAAAGTATTTATATATATTTTTATTTATTATATTTATTTATTTATATTTCGTTGACATTCATTTAAAGCTATTTTAAACTCCTGTTTCGAATCAATTAATAATTTATTTATTAAAATTGAGGCCAAATTTCATGCCTTTGAATGCATTGACGGCCGAACTCATCAATTCGTATTAGAATTCAAATTCAAAATTCAGTTTCAAAGGACTAAAAATGATCGATACACTCAAATTATTATGATTATAAAAAGTGATTCTAATTTATTTTCTAATTTATAATTCAAAAGTGATTTTTTGAATAAAAACGGTTTGCAACGATTAACAAATTATATAAAAAAATGAATTTGATTTAAAGTTATTATTCATAGTTAGCGATCTTTTCAGACAATTTAGCAAGATAAAATGCATAATCTAATTAATTATTAATATCTAAAAATTAAAATTTTAGAATTTTAGATAATCTAGATCAGTTATTTTTTAATCTATAATTATATTTTTTAATTTATATATTTTTAAGAAATTAATGAATAAACATAAAAAACTAAACTATTTATTGATTAACTTTCAAATTAATTTCAGTTTTATATTTAAAAAATGCAACATGTAAATAATTCAATCATAAAATTTAAAATTTGACCCACATATCAACGTACGGACGCATCCTCAAATTTATGTGAAAATTATAAATAGTATTTATATCAAACAAAATTTGAATTTATTTATATTTATTATTATTACAAAACTATTCAGTTTATTATAAATTTGAAATAAATTTCAAAATTTTATTTCAATTTTAGGCCAATTTCGATCAAAATATGTGTATATATGATAATTATATCCGAATTCAGTTATTTTTACTCCTTTTTCAATATTCGTGTGGATATTATTACATTATTTTGACAAGGATGATTATCCAAACAAACGTCAAACTTAATCGAGTTTTTGTTTGATTTTACTTCCAATTTAGCAAGTTCAAAAATATCTGTACTTTGCAAATCTAGTTTAAATTTAATCAAATCAAAACACGATTAGAAGAGTTGCGCTGAATATGAAAGCAAATGACAATTTAATGAAACATTTGAATAATTCTCATCGATTTGAGTTGTAATTCGAGTATAATTTGTTTGCAATTTAAGTGCCAATAATACCGGCGTTTCTCTACGAACTGCATCACCAGAAAGATATGGTAGTCCTGAATGAGACGCTGCGAACGTCGAGCCCATCGCCGGTGCAGTTGTATAATAGGAATCTCGACTCTCGACTGAGTGAATCGGCAAATCTCTTGCCCTATATTACGTCGGCTAAGAATAGGCAACAGTCGGCGAACAGGGCTGACAAGTGCAGCAAAGATGAGGTTCAGTAGAAAATGCATTACTTTTGTCAATCCTTTCAACATTTGCCTTCACTTCATAACCCAATTTACAAAACTATTAAATTCCGAATATTTTTTATCCGATGCGAAAAAATAGAGAAAAAAAATAAAAACATTTTTTCAATTGAACTCAATCTAAAGGAAGAGCTATCGACGACCCCAGAGCCGCCGACGACGCCGGAGCCGCCGACAACGATGACGCCGTCGGCTGAGGACGCGCTCCGACACGAAGAGCTCATCAATGAGAACGGAGAGGTCGGCATAATGTTCGCGTCGAAGCCTATAGTGCAGGCGATTACCAATCCATTTGTCGGTCCTCTAACTAATAAGTTAGTTTCTCGTTTTTTGCACAGAACAAATTGTCCCCGTTTTAGCACAAATATCGGTAATAAGTTCTAAACTGAATGCCAAATTAATAACAATAATTAGAACTACAGAAAGCGTTTTATTCAAAATATTTTTTTTGCAATAATTTTGAGCACAAAAGAGGAAACCCATTGAAGTGTGAGATTCGAGATTTGGTTTTAAAAAGTTGTTTAAAGGGATGAATCGAATTATATTTTCTGTTTATTTTCTCCTTTTATAAAGAGCTTAACTCCAACTTTGAGCCGTAGAGTCACTAAAGCACAATAAATAAATTGCATTACTATTACGCGAAATATTAACACTTAAAAGGTTACCTAAAATTAGAGGTAGACTTCATTGGCCTCGAGTCGAGTTCTCGAGTGAGTTTCCTTTAAATAATCAAGTAGTTTTGGTTTTTAGCAATCAAGTAGTTGATTATTTTGTGCAGATTAGATGGATATCAGAATCAGCAGTATTTAGATGTCAAGTTAACTATAAATTAGACTTTGTTATAAAAAATATAGATATCATTGTTATGTATAATTTAGTAAATTTGTGCCATGCTTAGAAAACTTTCAAAAAAATTTAATATTTTGAATAGATGATTATTGAGTAAAATTATATAAAGATTATATTCTAATCGTTGATATATTTATTAGCTTCAATATAAATCAGCAAGTCATTTATTTTAAACAATGATGTAATCTAAAACTCTTTAAGCTAGACTATAAAATTCGCTTTAGGATAAATTAAGCACGTTTATCTGGATTCTAGATGTATGAGACGTGCAAACTAAATAGTTTATTTACTAACAGTAAGCTCAATTACTTGAAATATTCGCACATTACTATTTAACCTTGGAAGAAAATTTATTATTAAATTCGAATTAATTAATTAGCTCGACATTTGAGACTGTCTAAACAAGACAAAATTCAGCAATATATCATTATTAAGCGATATATTTTAAGAAAGCTTAACTTTCGAGAAGCTCGAGCCTTAGCCTTCCGTTTTGTTGGTCTCTAATTTGGTCTAAAAAATAGCGTTAAATGTATTGAATGAGTGAATTGTGAGAAATATTTCCAAATCTAAACCGAATTAATCTTTGTTTTCACAACAGAATAGGCTATAGTTGGCCTCTATTTTTCGGATTAATACTTCTATTTTTCTCTACAATGAGTGAGTGTTTCGATAAATTAAAAAAATAATACAATTTTGCAATCGATTTGAAGCCTAACAACAAGCTTGCTCATTTGTTCATTTGGCAGTCTTCGCAATAGGTAGTTCGTACCCAACCTTATTCTTAGCAAGGTCTATGCAAGGAATCGGCTCAGCGTTCACGAGCGTCGCAGGAATGGGCATGCTAGCCGACCGGTACCCTGATGATCGTGAGAGAGGTTGTCTAATCTATTATTTTTCGATTTAATTTCCATTTTCGAGATTAGTTTCGAATCATCTTTCGCTCTGAACTGATGTAACAAAAGTCATATCACGAAAACATAATTTACTTTTTGACGAATCGATGAACAGAATGTAGTCTTAAAAATAAACTCAAAAATTCAAATACAAAAAAAAACAAATTTCGCTAAATATTGATGCAATTGATGAACAATGCAATATTAGATGACATAAATTGTGAAATGGTAAATTTAGAACAATTGTAAAAAATCTTATTAACTTACTGGAGGAGTAGTGAAATTGTGTCGATTTGACTAAAAGCATAGTATGTATAGTATAGGTCAATACGTAACGTTGGTCTACAAAAAATTGTTTATCAAGTTTAAATAAATTATCATATCTGAGAGAATTAGCAATCAGTTTCTAACATTTGTGCACTTTTTCTCGCTCTTCAGTTAATTAATTTTATATCCAGTTTTCACATAATGCATCACATTATGTAATAACTTTTAATATGTTTTCAAACAGTTTTATGCAGTACAGTTTTATTGCTGCATAAAGAATAGAAGACATGTAAATAGTAAATAAATATTTTAATACAGTCTTAGTTTAGATTCGGGTCATTAACACTTGAACTGTCAGTACTGCTGTTCACTGCTAGTCAATGGAAGAAATTTTTTTCCGAACATTAAACAATTATCAATCATCATGCTTTATTTTAGATTTTGCTTTCCAGTTAATGAATCATTGGAAAGAAATTAGCTCTTGTCAGTTTAGGCATTAATTAAATATAGAAAAATAATTGTTATTTTGATATAAGAATTACTTCCAATTGCAATAACAACAAAACCAAATCTATATACAGCACTAAGTTATATATTGTCAATAATAACTTACATTTGCAATCTACTACAGTATTAAATATTTAGGCTAGTATCTTTAAATGCTGTTCTACAAATAGTATTGTATATTTCCTATCTATACATAATCTTCAACAACAGTATTACACTGGAAGATTTATCAACTAAACACAATGCAATAAAAGAATTTAGCTATAGTTTAGATATCAACTAATATTTTGTAAAACCTAAATAACTTTAATAACTTTAAAAAAATTTAATTAATGCCGTGTAAATTAAAACCTAAAAAGAATAATAGAATTTGATGCTAATGCTTGGCACAACCATTTCCGGCAGGCAATAGCATGGCAATAGCATTAGGTGGTCTGGCACTGGGAGTGCTGATCGGACCCCCGTTCGGAGGCATAATGTATGAATTTGTTGGCAAGAGTTCGCCTTTTGTTGTGTTAGCACTTCTGGCGCTTATGGATGGATGTAAGACGAGATTCAATTTGATTTCTGGCTATTAGTAAAACAATACGATTCCTCTATTATGTCAATTGTCTCTCTAAATACGAATCGACGTATTGGTGCGAAGGCTTGCAATTACTGGTACTGCAGCCGAAAGTGACGAAAGAGGAACAGGAGGGCGCGACCATGCTCACTCTGATCAAAGATCCCTACATCATAGTAGCTGCCGGTGCGATCACGTTCGCCAATCTAGGCATTGCTATACTGGAGCCGTCATTGCCGCTGTTCATGATGGACACGATGAAGTCGTCTAACTGGGAGCAGGGTGCTGCCTTCCTCCCGGCCTCCATCTCCTACTTAATTGGAACCAATATATTCGGACCGTTAGGCCATAAGATGGGAAGGTATGGCTGGCTCTGGCCTTACACTCGAATATTGACCACTTTGTTGATCGAATAAAAATGTCAATTAATTTATCAACAGATGGTTGGCAGCAATGCTCGGCTTAATTATGATAGGACTCGCGTTACTATATGTAAGACATTCGCAAAATTCGCACAAAATTTGGTTTTTAATTAAATTGTCAAAAAAACTCTATTTTCAGATACCTTTGATAACGAGTCTGAATCAGTTAATTATTCCGAATCTAATGATTGGTTTCGCCATTGGTATGCATTGAATACTCATTTCTTAATTTCAATTTGAATTTCAAAAATTTTAAATACATATTAAATGCAAAAAACATTTTAAATGCATATTAAAAACATGTGAAAAGAAGCTTTTTCTCATCGATTTAAATTTGAAAGTAGCCAATCTAATTTAAAAGATTTACGTAAAGCCTAGAAACTTGGCATTAATATTTGATGATGCTACTCTTGTACTACTCTTGTGCCCCTCGTTGACAGGAATGGTGGACAGCTCTATGATGCCAATGCTCGGTATGACATAGTGAACGACCCGAATATGAGCCGAAAATTAACTGAAATTAATCGAAAACTTAATTCAAAAATCGATATTTAGGTTATTTAGTCGACATAAGACATTCGTCAATATATGGTAATTCATACACAGATTACATGAATTTGCAAATCAGTTATTGACTTAATATTCAAATCGATGCGAACGCTCGCCAATAGGCAGTGTCTACGCCATAGGAGACGTCGCGTTCTGCCTGGGCTTCGCCATCGGACCCGCGCTCTCCGGAACACTAGGTTTGCACTCAAGACCACAACTGCTTTCAATTGCGGTTTTATCTAAACCTAAACCCATTGCCGCTATCAGTGAAATGGTTGGGTTTCCGCGGCCTGTGCTCGACGACAGCACTCGTATGCTTCCTCTTCTCGCCCTGCATGTACATACTGAAGAAGCCGCCCGGCCGCCTCGAGAACCAGACCCTCCTCAAGGAGTCGGCGGTCAGGTATGTCAACTACACCAACGAAGAGTCGCCCGAAGAGGACCCCGAACTGCGGAAGAGCAGTCGACTCAACCAGAATTGGGTGCCATAGGCACAGGCGTTCGCACCGGCACTCTCTCACAGCAACTCTACGATGCGCTCGAATGCGAGTCTCATCGCAAACTCGATTATACAGTATATAAATGTCTGCAAACTATTTATTTGTCGCTCATATTAACCGATATATTGTTAGATGTGATTGAAAGTTGATTTCAATTAATATATTGTTGTTCTCTAAACCAAAATCTATGGCTTATTCTTCACATTCTATTCACTCTCTCATTGAAACTCATTCTCCGAACGCATTATTGAATGAAATTTTCATTTCACCCGAAATCCAAAATCTCATTCAATAATTGTTTCGCTCTTCTCATGTATTGAATATAAATAAATGTATAAAACAATTCTTATTTATCGATTAAAATGTTATTTCAACGCAAGCTTAGCTGAAAACTTATTTCCATTTTGAAGTTTAACTAAATATCAAACATGTATAAATTTGTCGAAATATTTGAGCTGAACAACTTTAAGTGAAGCCAAAACTGCAAACAATCTCCGATCTGACCTCATTAGTCATAGCGTACAACTTGTAGCATGCAAGTTTTACATTGAAAGCAGGTGCCAATATGCGCTAATATTGTGCTATAATTTGATCGCTGCTCTCATATTACGCTATTTATTATACCGTATATTCAATATTGTATAGAAAATCAATTTATTTCATGTAAATACGTTCTCTCCTATGCCTTACCGCAGAGCACGTGCTCTTAGGTAATACAGTTTGACATTGATTTCGGCAATAATTTACTCATTAATTAATTATCCAGATAATCTGGTTTAATTCTTTAACTAACTAACACGAAATATTATAAACTATAATATGAATTAAATTATCATTAATTGTTTTTAATTAAGCGTTAGTTTAATCGCAATTATACGTAATAATGGCATTATATCGAGAATTAACTGTAAATTATGAAACGATTGAACTATTCGTTGAGAAATGGGTGGGAATTGGATGAAAGCGAAAGCCTATTATCGTCTGATTGGTCTAAACAATGAACTCTTCTTTAATGACTCACTTAGTCGTCCAAATGGACAGCATTTCTAATAAAAAAAAGTTTTCAATTTTTCGCCTAAAAGTCAAAAACTTTTTCCAAAAACTTCATTCAATCGGAAAGTATTGGTTGAGTTGAAGACGAAAAACAGTTTTCAAAACTTCCTTATCGTTTGAGACAGTAATCGCTTAATAATGTTCTCCAATTATAACAAACAAGTGATTGGCGAAGATCTCATCGATTTGTCGGACAGACCGGAGCAGCCAGTGATGAGACGGGCGATCGTCGGCGCGAACCCTCGCAACCAGTGGTCGGCGCGCGAGCCGTTCGAACCGCAAGTGCAGCGCTGGTCCGGCAGTAGCCGTCGTTCCAACTCTTCAGGTACTGTACGCTCTCTTATCGCACATTATTAGCGAACTCTTTGACTGACTGTTCAATAGCGACAGTCGGCACTCGAAGCGCACAAAAGGCTGTCAATCAAAGCGAACGCTCGACTGTATCGGCGCTTCAAAGCGCCGAACGATCGCTCTTTCGCTTTGTGTTTGGCTTTGTCTGCGAACGCCGACAATACATACAAACACTTTCCGATTGGTCTTTAACTTTGTTTTCGATTTCCTTTTTTTTAATTAAAACAAAAAAATCCTAAAGTTTTGAAATAAACGTTTAAATCAATGAAACCTAAGCTTAGACTCATTGACCGCTCCTAACGGTTAAACTCTTTTGTATTGTCGGAACACTTGTATAGACGCCGACTATTCCGACAACCAGTCGTCTACCCCT